>JAIUND010004181.1:0-12862 GCA_034699125.1 Gisinianus flammeolus | reverse complement strand
GTGCTCAGAAAAGAAATCCATTTGAATTTTCATTTTCGTATCCAAAAATCAAGGGCGTCATCGACTCGACGCGCGTTTTCGCCGAAAACAAAAGTCTCACGAATAAATAAACGGACTGTACGTACTTCGGAATATTTTGTAGTACTATACTTAGTGAAAATGTAGTTGGTTAGCTTGTATTTCCTACATGGTATATAAATATATCGTATATATACATTTTGAACTGAAAATTGAATTTCTAACTACTGAAAACATTCAAACAACTATTGCATTTAGTTTTACGAGTATGAATATGAAATATTTATGCAGGTACATTTATGTATTTGCTCCACATTACTATTTCCCCAGAAATTATATATTCGATTGTATTATTGTAGGTACATGGAAACATACGCAAGAGACATTCTAAGCAGTTCTTTGTTTTGGAATGTGTTAGAAAATGAATCGATAACAATTAGTGGCAATTAGTCATGAATTCCGAATGTTTGGCGGACATTTCCAACTGAAGCTTTGAGTTTTCTGAGGAAAGTTTTATGAGTGCCTTTGTGATTGTGCTCTTACAAATTTCAAAGTAAATTATTTTATGGGGTTTTATTGGCCCAAATCCTCATTCTAGATAAAAAAGAAAGAAAAATGTGCACGTGGAATGTTGAACTTTGGTAATTGGTTGCACTTTGAGGGAAAATGTTTAAATTAAATGTTGCTCTAAGACTTTTAATTATGTAAACAAAATATATCGGGTATTGTTCTGCGTCTGACGTCATCTTGTTCTTTTGACTCCTCTTGAGAGGCTAGATCAACAAGCCCAGAGCTTAGACCATGTTTCAAAACATAAAGAACGAAAACTCATTATTGGGTAACCTTTTAAGTTTCAATGTAAATGTCGTTTCGGCGTGTGCTTCACGAACCATGTGCTCAGACTCGTTGTTTGTTTGGGAGAGGAGAAGAGACGGGAGGAGGAGGAGGAGGAGGACGACGACTATAAGAAAAAGTTGATGTTTTAGGATTAGGTGCTGTTTTGTGGTGTTGGTGAGGAGTTGTTGAAGCAATTGCAAAACTCCATCAAAGAGAAGGGCGAATGAAAATAGAATGAACTCAACTGAGCACTGGATACTTAAGTTAGCTCTTTCGTATGTAATGAGTTGGCTTTTATGGAGGGCTGTTTGTTTCGCTCCGTCCAGCCATTTCCATGTGCATTTGTGGCATGTTTCTTGGGAGGTTAGCTGTAAATGTATACAAGTTTTATACATACATAGTAGGGAGTTTAGGAGTTGAATGGAAGCGGGAGTAACAACTAGAATGCTTCAATGTTCCATCTCCAAAATATGAGCGCTGGTCTTTACTTACATACACAATGTACACATATATATATATGTATGTATGCACTTTGAACTAACATTTAGATGACGATAATGATGATGAGAATGACGTGATGGTTAATACTCTTTCTTTCTTTTCCCCCCTTTATTTTCTAGACTGGCACACAACAACGAATGGGTGCACAAACGAGCCAGTGACGAGACAACTTTCTGTTTCTAGTGACTCGAAATTGTTAGATGAGACACCGGATACGGAAGAAGCGCCTCAAGTCATTCTTAGACAGAAGAAACCTCCCAGACCCAAGTCGGAAGTTTTTCTATCGAAGGATCAGCGACGATCGAAACGATATTCAGCTTTTGGGGTAAGTCGATTGAAGAGCCCTTTCGCTTCAATTCCACATGGTTACATTTCCAACTCAATGACACCATTGTTTGTTCTTTTTCTCCCCCCCCCCCCCCATGATTCCATAGACAGTGAAACAACTATTTTAGAGGTACTCGTATTTTTTTTTCGTTACAATTCCGAGTGGAAACAGGAACTTAACGTTATTGTACTGTAATAAGGAAGATGTGCTGGGGAATTTGTACTAGGGAGAAAGTGTGTGGGATGGGAGAGCTATAGAGATAGAGATAGCGTATGTATAGGGGTGCTCCCACTCTAAATAGTTTCCCTGTTTTTCTTTTTTCCTTCTTTTATTTATTTTTTGCATACTCCGTTGGTTAAGATCTGAAAAACGAATCTTTCGAATCTCATAAAACAGTTCACGGCTTCGGGTCATTGACACGAACTTTACATTTCACTTTAGAAAGTTGAGTGTTAAAATAAAACTTTGTACTCTCTGTCTGCGTCTGCTCTTGTTTGGAATCTTTTAGCTTTCCTTTTCCTCTGTTGTTATATTACATCCATTGGAGACTCTCTGTGACTTGAAGGAATCCGTCAATCCTCCTTAACTTGAATTCTTCTAACATTAAATTTCTCTCTTTGAAATTCCACCATGTGCCGACAACCAAATTTTCAATGACAAAACCCCACATTTATTTGAAGCGGACTCTTCGTTAGCTCTTTGTACTGTGATGAAAATACTGTGTATTTTTGAATATTATGCAAATGTGTTCATTTAGAATTTTGGCAGTAAAGGAATACTGAAATCTATGTGTGTTTGTGTGTGTATCTTTTACAGCTTCTTCCTATGTATATCCTGAATGCACTCTTAAATCTATTAAAAGTACAATTTGCATGCATATTGACGAACGTAGTTGTAGTTGTATGTGTAGTAGGCAGGGAGACAGGGAGTTTGTGAGTGGAATATGTGCTATTTTGTGTGGATGAATATGTATGTTGAGTGTGTAGTGCGTTGGCATAGGGAAAACCACTTCCTATCCATCGCCTTTCTCCAAGGGCATAATTACTTGCTAGAGCTCAATTAATTTTTCCTCTTAATGATCGATGCATGGAGGAGACAGGCAGAGGGATATTTCATCTGAGCAGCAGAGCTCTGGCAGTCACATCCATCACAAAATCTCTTATTGTATCAAGGAGCAAGGAATTCCTGCTGTAGTTGTAGGAGTAGGAAAGTCAATTAGCCGTGAAGGCACTCTCTGACTTTCTCATAGCTACCTTCAATTCTCTTGACGCTCCTCCATTGAGACCACCTTATGCTCCTCTCCACTCCGTCCCTCTACATGTTTTCTATGCTCTCGTCTATATGATGACGTTTAACTACAGCCCATTCCACCAAACTACCATAATCTAACTGTTACGACTCCACCATTAGACTCTCACTTGGCATGGAATCCCATATCATTTTTAGTCGGTAATGTCTAATTTTTGTATAGGAATAACAATCAGGCACACGATCATGAGCATCTTTTGCATATTAAAAAGTTATTAGATTGAACTTTTTTTTCTCTCTTTTTTTTGCCAAGTTCTTAATGTCTCAAATACTTACCAAACTCTACAACTACAGAGAACCTCGTTCAGTTGTTCCAGTTCCAGTTAAGAATTGAGACGACACAAAAAGACAGAAAGGATGGCAATAGGAAGCAAGTGAACAGAAAATAATTTAAGCTCACTCACTCCTTGGTTTAACATATCGGGGTGATCAAAAATGGCGTATAGGTCCTGGTATTTTGTAAATAGGCAAGTTAGGAGGAAAATAACTTAATGCACAGTAGATATTAGGCATATGAGTAGATGTGCGAAGTTTGACATTTCTCACTCATTTAGGCTGTGAGAGAGAGACAATGGAAATTTTCATTTCTCAGAAAATGAAGAAGTAGAAATTTTTTTTCCGTCAGTCTTTTTTACTGTACTCGGAATCTACGGAACCGGGATTCACGAAAGTCCAGTGAGGGAATGTGGTGCCCCTGCCCTGTCTTGGGCACAGGCAATTAATTCATCAAATCAATTTGAATTTGGTAGGTTGCACTTTGATGGTGACATGTCATAGGAACGAACCTATTGAGCCTTATGTGGTAACAAAGTGGGGAAAACTCAGGGAAATCGGATACAGGGCCAAAATGTTCATACATGTCACAGAGTTCATTGGTAGAGCTAGTCAGGGAATGTAGCCAATACCATGTGGAATTGCCCCTGTTTGGAAAAAATTCCCTAAAATCAGAATTTTTTTGGCTTCTCAAAAAACATCACGCTTTCAGGTCCGAATTGAACTTTGTCGTCTTACTTTTAAGACAGTTAACGATGACCGCTTCTTTCGAGATTTCTGGCAGTAAGTTAGGATAAGACCTAGTGTGTTGTGAGTATCAAGAATTGGGTAAATTATGAAAGGCTAAGGGACAGGAGGAGTGAACTCTCAAAAATTGTAGGTTCTGAAACTCCATCAATTTCAAAACTTCAACATTAAATTTGAATGGTATAGAGCTGTAACAGCTCATTGTCAAATGGCAGACATGTATTGAACTTGATGGTGACTACATTCGAGATTAATAAAATTATTTCCCTCCTACTATTTCTGTGTTCGAAATGAAAATGATTTATACGCCTTTTTTGATCACCCAGATATATCCTTAATTATGTACGCAAATATGTACAATGTACATTCTACAGTAGTCTACACATTACACTTGGAAATAAACGAGTTGGTGGATGGACTAATGCAGAACCAAAGTACATGGATGAATGGGGAACCGACCGAGAAATTTGGTTGTGTAGGTGACGCATCGTCACATTAAATGGATCATTTGTAAAGTTTTTTTTTCTCCTTCCTTCTTTCCTTCCGTCTCTTTTTTGGACGCTATGGGTCATTTTGTACACATGTTACAAGCGAAAATTTCTATCACGTCGTCGGCTATGGAATATCCCGTACGTACGGTCACATACTCACTCTTATACATTCTGCAAAGACTGTCCGTGTACAAGAAAATAAAGTGAATGTAGACGTACAGATGGAGAACATGGTGCGGAGGATACAGAGGACTACGTGTTCTTCCAGTTTCATATGGGTTGTCTCGTTCTTTGACAGTTACATTGCTGTCTACATTACACATCACACCGCTGCTGCTGCTACTGCTGCTACTGTCTCGAAGGCAGAAAGAAAGAAGGAAGATAACCTATGCATATGAAGTAGGGAAATCTACATTTGGTTGGCATTTGGTTTTTGGTAAAAGCCAAAGCTAATATCAGCTGCCACGAGTGGAGTTCTAGTTCGTATCTATCTGTATCTGAATGGAATGGAATGGATAGAGTGGAGGAAAGCCTCGTTACTTTTTGGCCATGTCTGCCACCCTCCTTCTTTTATCTTTTGAACACCGCGTGGAGAGTCAGATCAACTTTATGAGACATTTCATCTCTTTTCACTGTCATCAAGGAGCATCAGAAGAAAATGAGGTGTGAGACTAGCGGCTGTTAAATTAACTCTATCAGGGAAACTCAAACTTTCCGTTTGTATGAAATCCATGTGTGTTTGTGTGTTCCTGTCTGGCTTTCTGCCTGTCTATGTGTCACTAAATTGAACTTCTTCAACTGTCAACTTTTTGAAAAGTTGAAGAGATTTTGAAAGGCTTTGTTTGTCAATGTAGATTAATACATGGGAATTTGGGATAGGACAATGACATTTACGGCGGTGAAAGGGTTGGTTACAGTAGAGATTTTATGTTTGTAGTAAACCAGTTTCAAACTATATCTCATTTAATTATTCCAACTTTATTACAGCGTCCGGGAAATAACAAGGAAGACCCCACGTTTGTCTACATTCTCTACATCCTCATCTCTCTGTGTCTGCCTGTCTTATATATATTATATATATATATATATTGGGAATTAGAAAGCACTTCCCTTCTCCTTGTTTTAATTTCGCATAGGAACAGTAGAAGTCCATATGTAATATCAGTAGTCAACTCTTTACTTTTAAAAATGAAGAGACTAAAAGTTTGCGTGTGATTTCCTAAATCATTGCTATGCCACGACATGTTGATGTCGAGCTAATGAACGGCAGGGGGAAACGTGACGAAATAAAGATTGCTCTTTCTCTCTCTCTCTCTCTCTCTCTCTCTCTCTCTCTCTCTCTCTCTCTCTCTCTCTCTCTCTATCTCTACCTCTACCTCTCTGTCTTACATATGTATGCGTGAAATATACGGGAAAGTAATTGAAAAGAACTGTGAAAGTAACTAGTATTTCCGAATAGTCCCATTAAAAATTTGTGGAATGTGAAGCAGTAAAAGGAGGATGCGAAGGACGAGGACGACGAGAAAAGGAAAGGCCTTTGAAGAGTTACCCATATCATTTATTATCTTGCCAAAGTCTAGAGTTTCTCATTTTAGCACCCATTAACGCTCTCAACTATTACGCTGAGTTAGACTCCTTTGAAATCCAACTTGAAGCGAGACTAGGAGCATTCCAGTTACATATATTATATATACGACACGTATAAGTATACATCAACGACCATCGCTATGGAGATGGCGATAGGGAAATCCATGTAAAACTCACATTTTTTTTACGGCTCCCTTACAAAATAAAAGTTTGTTTGCACAAATCATGTTCCCTGGTTGGAAAAATACAACATGCAAATAATCGTTGATTATATTTTTCTGTATCAACTACTATTTCATCTGTTATTTTGATTATTTTAGTTTCCGTTGATTTAATGTTGTCAATACGTCAATTGTACGATGTAGAATTGTGGATGTTCATGCTATTTTCTGTCTATTTTGCCTATAGTTTTAATTGTATAGTATGGGATTGCCTCGTGAGTGTGACCGTGTAGCTCAATATTTTTTTACACAGTCTGAGTGGGGCAGAAAAATAAAAGTTATATTTGTTGAAACAGAGAGGGCTGGAAAAGTTTGTGCCTATATTTACATATGCCGAGAAGGGGTATAATAATATAATATATCGTATGTAGGTGAGAAAAGTGTAATTCGTTAAAAGAAGGGAAGTGAGGATAAGCAATGGGAATGAGATTTCATAGAAGAAAAACGACTTATTTTGTTGGGTGAGCAGTTGAGCAGGGAAAGGCGACGCTCGTTTCTGATGGCTATGGCTTCTATAACAAGTCGGAAAGGGATGAAAGACGACACACTTACAGTTGAGGAAAGGAAGAATTTATTGAGCAATTCAGCTATTAAAATCCTCTTCATAGCATTTTCAAAATTCCATTCCAAATTACGGCTGTTGGAAGGTGAAGAGGTGGCGTGGTGCATGATAGTCGTCGTGCTAGGTGGGTTTTACACAGTTCCTCTATGCACATGCACACATTGCACACATACATACAAACATACATACATTCTCTCAAATGTGAATCCCTTCCCTTCTTTCCGCTCACTGCCACGAAATGGTGTAGAAAACCAGAAGGATTTCACGAGAGTGCTGACAGTCTCACGAAATGGAATGTCACATTGGATATATTATGGAGAATCTTCCAAAGTTGAAAATAAAATGAAAACCAAATTACAATTGAACTTTCTCTGTCTCTTGTCAGCACAAAAATGCTCGATTATTTCTCGCTTTTTTAAGCGTTTGAAGCCATTTTATTTTCAGTTGTTGATAAAACTGACCATGGTTGAGAATACAGATCACTCCTTAGGAAAATTACATCAATATAGGAGTACGCAGTTACATGTGCGTTCAATTTAGGCCATCCATCAATTCAATTGCTCTTTTAAAATTCAGTCGCGTACCCAAACACACCGGACTCGGACATGTCGAGAAAAAAGAAAGTCTGCTCTCTGAATCCACTGTTGATTGCTACACGAGAATCGCAATCCATATGCAATTTCCGCCTTGAAATAAATAAAGGAGACGAACGTTAAAACTCATCCGTCATGATGTTAACCCGAGTTTAGACCTGTCAAATTTTGTATTCCATCTTCGCCATCCTATTTTTTTATGTCCAATATGATAGAAACAGTAAATTAATGAGGGAACGAAAATGAAAATGGGAATGCTGCGAAATTGAAAAAAAAACGGAGCATGATCACATTTCCCAGTTTTTTTTATCATTATTTAATTTGTAATTTTGAGGGGGAGATGTGTCCGTGTGAATAAAACAAATGGAAGAAGGAAAAGAAGAAGAAAAGTTAGGTGGTGGAGGATAAAAGACAGGTGAATGTCTCTAAATAAAATTAGCTCAGTTGCTGTTGGAATCTCACTGTTTAAACGAATGTTTTCCATTACATTTACGAATGAAAACGAACTTGCCATAAATTCAAATAGAAGTCGACATGGATGCGGGAAAGGTGTGTTTAATGGAATTGAATGGTTTTTAGTTCAGGGCGTATACATGGCTAAATGTGATAGAAATTGAAAGAGACCAATTTCTCAAGTTTAAACAAGAGGAAGATCGTACATGTAGAAAAAATACGACTGATATTTGATTCCTCAATTCTTTTCTTTTTCTTTCTCACGTCTGTGTGGTATGGTTTGTGTGTGCATGTGTGTGGTGTGTGGTGTGTGGTGTGTGCATACGACAGGAGGAGAATGGGGAAAGTGCATTGGTACACGTCGAGTATTGTTACGTCTCCTCAATGTGTATGTGAAATATTATGGAGAGACAATGGAGGGAGAGAGAAAGAGAGAACTTGGTGTTGTTGGTGTAGTCTATATGTAGTGTGTAGTACCTACTTGATGTTCTCGCTGGTTGGGATTATGAATGAGCCAATTTGATATGGGCTTCGGTGATGTCTTGTGTTGTGTGGTGCCTTGCAATTTTATAGTGATCGTTTTTATTCCCAGGATGATGTGGGAAGAAAAAGAAATGAATTGAGATGGAATGGAAAAGCGAGTTGAGGATGAGGATGAGGAGCGGGAGAGAACAACGAGTACTGATTTCTTTTGTTGCTCTAGCCCTGTACTGTATATCTATATGTACACATGATGTATCTGTATTGGTGGGTGACTGTGTGTGTAAATGTGCACACAGCCCAGGCGTTGGCATTGGCATTGGCATTGGAGGAGCCAAGAGAAGGAACAAGAAAAAAAAGATGGGCTCATTTGGTCCAGATTTGTTCATGCCAGCTTGCTTGTTTTGTTGCACATCCCCGTGATTGTGTCTCGGAGACTTCTCATGTATGGAATTGTCCCCTTTGAATAATTTATTTGCGTTACATGGAGCAACGCCACGGGAAAATATCTGAGTGAGAGAGTTTTTCCTTCCTTCTTGACTCCAACGGTACGCGGAAAACCCCTTAGACGAGTAAAGAAGAAGCTACTCTAGAGTTTTATTTGTCTACCTTAAGCATTTCTTTCAATGTTTTCTTTTTGCCTACCTTTCGTTTGTACACACACACACATATATATATATATACATAAGCAAGCACACCCATATGTAAAGGGAGAGAGAAATCTCGTAAAGAAACCATTGACTCGGAGTAAGTTGAAGGTATAGCAGGGACAAATCAGAAATCGATATTTATGTCCCCTGTGTTATCCACTCTTCTCTTTTCTCTCGTTGGCCTTTATTGGACTTCAAAGTTTGTTTTGGGGATTTTATATTCCTTTCTGATTGGGGTAATGGCAAAATAATGTATGCATCGCTCTCTTCCTCTCTCTCTCTCTTTTCCACCGTACCTATTCCTTGTTTAATCTTGGATTGAGTAGCTAGAAAACGATGTTTTTTATTGGCCTCATGTTAGTTCCGTTATCCTAACCTTATGTATCTGTATATACATATATACACGAAAACTCTCCGTAGTTTGATGTATCTACACACCCTGTTATCTGAGGAATTTCTCTACCTATATATTGGTAGTGAAGAGAATTGAGAAGAAACAAGGATCCCGCGGATTCAATTTGTAGTTGATAAGGAAATTCGAGAAGGAAAAAGGGAAAAAGTGTTTAAACAGAAATTGTTCTTTTGTAAAAAAAGTAATTTTCAATTTTTCCGGCTACAAGTTTGAATGCAACTCTCCCGATATGGCTGTTCTTGTGAAAGGAAATTCTTTGTGAGTATGGTAAATGGTACTTTTTTTTATAGATGTTGAAAGTGCAATAGTTGGGAATGGTTTGGATTGTATAGCGAATCTGAATGTGGTGAAAGCTGTCGACATGTAGATCATCCCCTCGAATCTATGAACGTACACTCTTCCGCACCATACACACTGAACACTCAATTCTTGAAATGTATGCATAAATGTAAGCGTGTAACATTTTCCCGAATCTTATTGTCATTCATTGGTTATTCAGAAGCAGTTCGTTCGCATATAACATTCCTCACTGCTATATGTATATTATATGTGTGTATGTGTATATATTACTATACGATACATGTGTATGTGTGTGTGTGTGTCTGCGTACGCTCAAATGCAATAAATAGAATGGATTTTACATGACTTGTCAAGGGTCGATGAAGTTGAAAGTTTTCTGGTTTTCCTTGGAATATTACATTCATGTTTATTAAACTTTGAATGTCAGATGGGGAACTGTTCAATGGTTCAAATTATCATCTAGTCTAGTCCGTAGGATGATGCCATGCAAACGTATTCCTTTGATGAAGAGTTTCTTTTCACCCATAAACATTTCTAGAAACATCAATATTCTTGTTCTTGTGTGTTTTTGTGGCGCCTCCAGATTCAGATCAAACTTCCTCTCTATATCAAACATAATATACTGGGGTGGATCTGTCCCTCGGTTCTGTTCTGTTTGTTGTAGAATATAATCGGGAATGAGAAATAAATAAAGAGTTATCTCGTGAATTTTTACAACAAGCCAATGCAACCATTGAACCAATTCCATATTGTACATTACCTGGAGACTCGTAGATTTAATATAAAAGCTGGCTGGCTGCATTATTTTTTTTGTATTAGATATTAAATCTCATTCCGAGTCTACCATCTCTATTTCCACAACGGTTTATTGTACCGTAACGAGTTTTACTTTTTTCTCCCTCCTATTGGTTCGTGTGTGGAGACGTCATAGTTCATATCTCTACTTTAGTACCTCATATAATATTCTGTACGATGACTTGGATTCTCAAAATATAATGCATACATATCTGTCTGTATGATATATGTATGTATGTGCAGTAAGGCGAACGTTCAATTTATTCCTCTTCCTTTGTAGGTGAAAGTGGAGAGAGGGTTGAGATCACAGCATTCTCTGTCGTAACTAAACTGTGTGTGTGTGTATGTATGTGTATGTATGTGTATACCACGGTGAAAGCTGAGATGAACGTTTTTCTTAGTTTTTTCTAATAATAGACTGGAGATTTGATGGGAAAAAGCAAGTTTGGACAGCTCGTGTCACTTTGTTACAAAAAGGGTTGGTGAAACTCAAGTAAAAAGTTTTGCGTTCATCTTCCCTACTTTCCCTTGTCTTTCACTCTCTTTCTTTCTTTCTCGCTCCTCCGTCATCGTCTGTTCCCTCTGTTTTGTTTAACAATCGTGTCTACGTGTAAATATGCACGGAAAAGGTTTCTTGGACTCGATGAGGTGGAAAATTCGAAGAGAAACTCATCTACTAGAAAGTGACAGCTTTGTTGTTGCTGCATATAGAGAAACGTTATTCACACTTGATGCCTCATTTGACGCGCCGTAGGAAGTAAAACATCTTTTTGACGGATACTCACTCATTTATATACAAAGACAATTTATCGTACGAGAACCAACTCTCCATGGTTTTATAAACAAAAACAAATATCCTTGGTTTTGCTCCTATTTCATCTCTCAAACCAATTTGCACGTTTTCTTACCGAGAAATTTTATGTTATCTTTTATGTTATCTTTTTTTTTTAGTTTTCCTAGAATTTTGTGGATTAAATTTGAATAGAGTGTACGGAGATTCGTCAATGAGTTAATTGCATATTTCTACGTTTGCATGTGGCTTGAAATGAAACTGGATTAACTTGTGTGCATGCGTATAGATAGACATTGCACAATTTGACTATATGTATTCAGACAGGAGGCGTTTGAGATGGAAATTGTGTGGGGGTTTAAAGGTCGATTGTAATATCAGTGTTTAATTCATTGCAGAAATTTTATATGGTTATTCGGTCGTTTTTATTCAAATGGTGATCGGTCGACATTGGTAGTGAGCATTGTAATGGAATGGTCATGTGTTGTCCCTGTGGACGTTGAGCTCCATTTGAAAAATATCATGTGGACGTGTGTGTTTGTGTTTGTGTGTGTGCAATGTTCGCTGGAAGAGAGAGAAAGCAAAGGGAGCTACATACATAGTACATAGGACCATGAGACATTACCCAATACTTGTGTACATGTGTGTGTATGTGTGTTTTAGTTCTCTGCGATTCAGTGCACTGGACTGGAGTAATAGATGAGAGGGTGGAGGTTGGATGTTTATGTACTGTGATGTGATGGTTGGATAATGAAAAGAAAATAGATGAGAGTGGAATATCTTTCCATGTGCATATGTGCACTTTCATGTGGTATAGATAGGTACATATGTGCGTTGCGTACAGACAGAGACGAGACCCACAACACGTAGATTCTACATAAATGTTGTACGGTCGGATGACTCTACGTATTACTTCCTGGGCATATTGAAGAAATTCTACTCATTTCCCTGACCATGTTCGTATCCTACCCACCAAAGACTTTGTTAAATTTACTGGATTGAGTAAATTCACAGGGGAAAACGTATACATTTACATATCTATTCTATATGTATCTTTGTGCCTATACACCATACATATACAATTATTTAATGGTCTCTTCAATATGTTCCAAGTGCAATACCTATTTGACTATTTGCACATGCACTTGCATTGGTTGGTTGACATCACAAGCACAAGATAATGTTTAAACCAAATCGTGGAATAAAAGTTAATCTCAATATCGCACATTCTGCGGTACTTATGAACGAGAAGTCCATTCCATGTGTAAAGAGAATAAGGAACACTCGGTGTTGCTGGAAAGAAACAAAGACAAACATGTGGAGTGAAAGTAGAGTAGGTGACATCCAGAAATTTATCTGCAGTTACAAAAATCGTGGCAAATGACCTGGTGTTGTAAATTAATTTGTACATGGGGTTTTTATCTACTTTGCTCGAATAAATATGTAGAAGTGGATAGAAAAACCAGTGGAAGACGTGGATCTAGATTAAGAGGGATTTGAGTTTGAATGTCGAGCT
>JAIUND010004180.1:0-12863 GCA_034699125.1 Gisinianus flammeolus | reverse complement strand
CTAATAAAACATTTGGAATTTTAAGTCGCTTTTGATTGGCTGCGAGCGAGTCAAACTCCTCCCCTTGCTCACTCAAGATTTTGTTCTCACTAATTCGCTCTGAGCCACTTCCGGTTGGCTCGACAGTATATAGGAAAACCAAAAATGAGAGGCACTTACTGCAAAACTGGGGGAACTCTCTGCTGTATGACGAACATAAGTGTCATAATCTATGGCAATTCCGACTCCATTTTTACCACCTTCACGTTTATGACTGTGACCACCACCACGTACCGGCCTCCCCTGACCGGAACCGGACCAAGTCCCAGATCCGGATTCCAAATCCGATGAGGATGCGGACGTGATGGAAAATCGAGCTGCTCGACCACGTTTTGGTTTAAAAGAGAAATTGGTTCTCCCATCCGTCTTATACTCCACATCCATGGGTTTCAAGTGGACTTGATTGGGGGGTTCGGTTTCGGGTTGGATGGAGGATCGTGGGATGGAATCTGTCTTTGGTGGTTTATTGATGGTTTCATATAATTTAAGATTCCGCTTGAATCCTTTATAGGATCGTTTAAAGGACTCATAGTCCATGGACTCACTCGGGATTCGATTACTATCCAAATGCGAGAAAACATCATAGATGGGTGTCATTTGATAGTCCGGTCGAGGGACATTTTTTAAATTGGTTCGGACATCTTTCCAATCCAAAATGGACTCGGACGTCCAATCTTGATTGTGCCGACAGAGTCCAGAAAAACGACCCCAAAGATTCTGACCTGCGGCAATCCCAAGGAAAGCCCAGGAAGTATCCGCAAAACCCACGGATTTCCTTGTTTCTCCTTTGTCCTGACGACTCTGTTTAAAATCCAAGTAGCCTTCAAAAACGGATTGTTCTCCCTCAATTGATTGCCCTTCCTGGACTAGAATGAGGCCGAGTCGTTGCATGGAGTCCGCTTGGAGCTCCTGCAGATGTCGATCATGGGATAGTTCATGTTGATTGGTGAACCAACCAAGGGATTCTGAGGGGGATTGACGACCTTGAAGGCAAAGTGCAATATTTGCATAGGAAATGGCGAGGGACTCGTAGTCCTGAGACAGTTCACTTTCCTCAGAGAGCTGATGGAAGATGTTCAAGGACTCTGTGAAGGCACCACTTTGACGGAGGAGAATACCGTAGCGAGTCAATGCGGAGGCAACTGCCAATGGATGTCGAATTTCTCGTGCCATCCTATGCGCAAACAAACAATATAATTCATTTCCATCAAGAACACCCAAAAAAATCAAGTCTCCAAAGTCAAAAAGGCTCAACATAAAATGTGTGTGTGGTTTTGAGGGGGTCTCACCCTAAAACTTCTTTGGACAGATTGAATGCGATATCGAAATCCGTTTTCGTTCGGGAATCATGAGCATCCATCGTCTCGGTGATCATCACGGATAGAATGTCATAGTACAGGAGAGTCGCCACTTTGTACACCGTCAATGCACCACAATTGACCGTTTCCACGTCTATCAAATCCCAATTCATTCACACACACAATTCAACAATTCCTTAAACTGATTTGAAATTTGAAATCCTATAAATATGTGTGCTTTGAATTTGATATATTTTGTCAAATTTAATTTAAAGAACTAAAAGAACTAAATAAGTACTAACCATCCCGCAGTCCGTACATGGAAATGGGTTTTGCAATCTCAATTTGAATGAGTTTGGTTTGAAACCACCAAGGTTTCCCTCTGGACAACAATCTTGCTTGCTCCAAGTGTTTTATTGTGGGCTCCACATTTTCGCCTAATTTGTTTTGAAATTATGAATGATTTTATATTGGAAATGCATGTAATAATATACACATAAATAAATGTGGGAAACGTGTTTTGATTTTCGAAAGAGAAATGGGTGATTTTTGTTTTGTTTTGATGTTTTATATATGAGTTTACCCAAATTTTTCCGACCGAGAAAAGCCAAGAAACAATGTAATTTAGCTTGGAATTCGAAACTGTCATCTCGTGAAGCGAATTGAGCTGTGGCGAGGGCAGTCAAGAGGAAATGTCGAGCGAGCCAAAAGTCATCATCTTTCATCAATTCCTCTGCGAATGCAAAACGAGTTTTGGCAGCATGTAAATAATTCCCTATATATATTATTATATTATTAATTATTATAAATACATTGAAATGAGAAAATGTATTAAAATGTTTTTCATTTGACTATCTCGCACATATGACATAAAACTGTTTTTTGTCTTTGTTTGTTCACCTTTGACCTCTTGAGTGAGACAGAATTTGAGTGTCTCGGCAATGCGAACGAGGAGATTGGTCTCCGTGATCATGAGGATTGCTTGTTTCTGCCGACAAGAACCAACGGCATCTTCCTCATCTTGTTTCAATGAAAGGATTTCCTGAACCACAGCTCCAAAACCCTCTGCTAATAATTGTTGAAATAAATGTGTTTGAGGTTTCCGACATTTGATGATGTCATCTTGGGATAGGAAAGGGATTCGACTCTCATAACGTTTTTTCTTTTTCTCATAACCATACTGGACCACATTAAAGAATTTGATGGTTGGAGCTCGAGGAATCCCGGGCACGTTTTCTTCGTATACTTGATGCATTATATATATTGTATATCCTCTTCCGCGTTTTTATATTTCTTTTCTTTTTTGTTTCAGCTCCACAATTCAGTCAGACATTCTCATTTTTGTATTCGTATATGATTCTTATTTATATTTTTAGTCCATTTCCCTTCCAAATTCCAAATTCCAATTTCCAATTCGTCCCCGAGTACTCCACTTTTCCACAGTTTACCAGCTCATCGTAAGTTTTTTGACATTACAAATATTTATATGCGTCATCAATCAGCTAAGTCGTCATCAATATTCCTCACAGTTATTCCTCACAGAGAGAGTTATCAGTTGTAAAAATAAAAAAAATATTACGCAATTTCTTTTACAAAAAAAATGGGGGGGGGGATATTAGACCTTCGCATTATTGCTCATCATATACATTGACACCATCAAATGATGTCCACATCATCATGACCACTCATGTTGAAGATTTCCTGAATATATAAATGCAAAAAAAACGGACATCACGTGACTTTTGATTCCAATTGGAATTGGATTTAATTGCAATTTCCCTTTATTGATATTTTTGATATATATATCCAAATGGAATTCCAGGACGGGATTTCATGGCAACATTTTATCATATGAAAAGGGATTTAAATTATTTTAAATCATTTCTTTTGTACGCATAATCAAATTATGACGATTTTGGATTGCTTTTACAATTTTTGTGTGTATGAATTATTATCCTTTTAAAATCTAGATATACTGAATCAAATTTGAAAATTCCATTTTATTTCATTTCATGTGTGTCATTACATTAACAAAATGGCTTTGCATATATATATCGTCTGTTAAGTTCACAAAGGAACTATAATTATTTTCCTTAATTTCGTTGACCTGCTGCAAAGGTCAAATGGCTGGAGATTGAGCTGTGGGTCCTTCGACATTATTGTCTGCCATGACTTTTTCTGTCACCCTGAATTTTGTCAGAATTTTACCCACAAAGACGGACGCACAGTAGTAGCATTTCCGCAAATTAAGGAAAATCGTTTGAGTTCGTTTGTGAACTTAACAGACGATATTTGTATTTGTTTCTTGAAATTTGTGATGTTCGTTCGTCATCTGGTTCGTCTTCTGGATTTTGAAGAGCCCTGAGCGGACCCAGGCCCAGAATGTGTCCCACCAAATCGACCAACTTGTCTATCCACTAAAATATTTTCATAGTACACATACGAATGTGCGGAATTGAAGAGAGCCGTGGCGTCGATCCCAAGTCCTTTTTTAATATTCCCAACTCCACCCGGATGATAATCACAAAATGCCGTCACGTCAAATACTTTCCCTGTGTGTAAATGTGCGTGTGTGTGTGTGTGAGTAAAAATAAAAAACAATATCAAATATCAAACAAAACTTGATCTTCATCTTCATATCTGCATACCTTTTGGTCTCCCAGAGGAAAAAAAGGAAATACTGATATAATATAGAAAAATGCTGAAGTTAAGGATAAAAAGAACGAAGGAACGAACCTCGAATGACCATCCAACCATCGCTAATTTTATTATGTTTCTTCAATTCTTCTTGGGTAATCAATCGATTTGGATCCGAAATCTTTAGTCTATGCTCATGAGCATTCCATATCCGATTCGACATCCTCCGCAACCTCTCCAAAAAACCCGTCACGTTTTCTTTTATATCGTAGATTTTATACCGAAACAATTTTATGTATAGCCTTCGCATCGCATCGCGACTTTTTTAGGTGAATTCACACATATTATGACATATTTTTCGTTGTATACACACGGAAAGAAATTTTTTAACAATTGTCCATAGAAACAGGAAATTTTGAGCTATAGATCTCAGAGCCCTAAAAAGAACGTGCATTTTTTGTATCTAAATGAATAGAAATAGAAATAAGAAGTGCATATTATATAGTTGCCTTCAGACTTCAGAGGAGTGCAGTTAAACCGCGTGTATGAATGACGAATGAAGTCTCGTTGCATTTTGGGTTTTGTTTTCTTCTTCTTCACATATACATTGTATAGTTCATTCGCATTTTGCATTTTTGCATTTGACACATTATGACGCGACACGCGTTCTATACCGAGGAGAGACTGATTTTGTATTGTGTGAGAGAGACATGAGACATAAATTTAATGTTGGTCATTAGAATTTAAGGACATTTACAAAAGTTCTCAAATGGACTCATTAACCCTCCTTTTTCTGTACATATGAGTACGAATACAAAATCCAAAACATATCATCATCATTGCACAATTTCCACAGTACAATTAAGTTACATGCAATTTCCATTTCCATTTACCACACTTAAAGACTGAATATTATAGAGAGACAACAGAAAAACAGAGACGAGAGAATTTAAAACAGACTTTGCACTTTGTCTGTTTCTCATTTCATTCAACTCTCAATCTTCACACCCTTTTCGCACATTGCCTGCTGCCCTGAGAATCTATGTAAATACTAAATATGCACATAAGTACGATAAATAAAACAAACGGTGTGGATTTAGGTGTTTGTTCTTGTGTTTTAGTTTTATGTGTACTGTACGATATATATATTTGCCTCAAAACTCAAAAAAACATAAATAATCCATTGAACGCGTTTTTCACTTGAAAAAAATGTGACGGATTCCCCCCACAGCGGCCATGAAAATTGTACAATTGTACAACACACGAAATTCGCGTGTTCTCATTTGTAATTAATTGCTCTACATACATTCTCTTCAGAAAAACAACAATAGCAATAATAATACCAAGAATTTTCAATGAATCACCACCACATTTCCAAGAATTCTTTAGAAATTAAACGCTTCATCAGTTTTGTATTTACCATAGGGTTTTCCCGGAAATTTTCGAACATTTATTGAATACTGATGAGCTCATTTAAGCTTATGTAAACTTTTACCTGTACATAAATTGGATTGGTATAATTTAGATCAACTTTTATTCCAGATTAACAAAAGCAGCTGATAATATATGTTTAACACTGATTTCCTTGAGCTCAGACTCAGAGCCGTTTCCGTTTGCCGTCATTAACTCGACTTCGACTGCAACCACACATAAAATGACGAATGACGTTTTATTTGGGATTGTTTTGAGGGTGTACGGTACTTAATTGCTATACATAGTACACTTTCTCTGATTCCGGTAAGTAACAAAATTCCCTTGTTCACTAACTACGTACATATATCGTACATACAAGCCATTTACATAAATTCAAAATTATATATGCCTTTTGCCTTTTCCCCTTTCCGTTTCCCTTCATTTGACTCAAATTCAGAGGAGACAAATGAGATATTATGCTCACTCTCTTATTGTTGTTCTTGTACCTACACACACGTTAATTGTGGTTCTTGACTTTTGACTGACTTTGACAACAATGCCGAGTGAATGACAATATGACAGTTTATATACAGCTTGAACAGCACTCGGTTATTTGTCATTTGGAATTCCTATATAAGATACACACGTGATTTAAAAAATACCTGTGTGGAATATATATATATAGGTTTCGTTTTTTTTCGTTTTCGTTTATTTTTAATTTCAACAGTAATTATTTGTTATGACGTTCTCTCGCTGTGTACATATGCATATGTGAAATCATAACCATGCAACATGTATGTAGTTCCCTTGTTATTATTGTTCCTTTCAGCATCTATATACACACAATTAAGATAATAATTGTCGTAATTGATGACCGAGTCATCATATTTACAATTCAAATGACTTCATGCTATATGAGTTATAAATTATGAGGGATATACAAAGATTATGAAGAACATAACGACGAAAGGGAAATCGAACGATTGGAAATTCAAATCAAAATGAGATAATTTCATCCTCTAAAAATTCTAAACAGTCCACATAAATTTATATGCAGTAATATGCACACAGTCAAAACTCAATTTCCTTTTTCCAAGTCCTCGAAATCTACAACGCGCCACAGAATTCACAATTTTTCATTTTCATTTTCATTTGTATTTCTATATATATGCTCAAGTTTGACGCCACTCAATAGTTTTTCCATTTTTATGGATTCATCGACATCAAAGAAGAGTGGCATAGTAATAGGGTCTTGTGACTTGTCTATATTATGTGAACGATTCGAGTCGTTTCAAATGTCAAAATTGTCATTTTGTTCCCAGAAAATGAAGTGATACGCACATGAAATATCTACGAAGAGATATAATAGATATAGATATTTTATATGAAACCAAGTCAGGTCAATTAACATGTGAGAATTAAAATGTACGTATAGATACACATAAAAGAATGTCCATGAAAATGTTGCTAATTGTTGGGTAATTTGTATGCTCGCAATAAGAGTAATGATCATAAAATAAAATAAGTTGTACAGATATATTTTTTGAGTCATTTCATATATGATATACAAAGTACAAACAAACAAACAAAGGGAAAAGTCATCATCCACACGACGTTCATTTTTTTTTTTTTTTCACTCCGGAGGCAAACAAGTGAGCTTTAAAGGAAACCCTTCGTCATGTTTTTCGAGGGCACAAAAAAACGGGGTTAATGCATCCACGAACTGTACGAATTACGAATTTCACATGTTTTTTTCTTCATTATTTTCATATATATATATATATTTCTGGGATGAAACAGTCCAACATAATATAATATCTGCATATGAGTAAGGATTCGTAACGTGAATATCAACGTACAATAATGAACGTGTGTGAGTGACTCAGACTCAAAGAAATGAGTGGTGCCAGTCTGTGTGTGTGTATAAGAATACAGAATGTACGGAGAATTCATCTGTGTGTGTGTGTGTGTGCATTTAGTATTTAGACACTGTGGAAATTTCAAGTGCTAAACTATCACTACCTGAGATGGACTCGTCATTCGAATCATTCATTCATTCATACAATATGTATATATATATAATCTCTGTATATATATAGTTTCTATTTTGTTTGGGTGCATTTATAAAAGAGACAATTTGGGGAATGTCATCAGTCTCTCTCTGGCTTTCAAAGTGTCAAATCCAAATACCCGGGTGACACACAGTCGTCCTCGTTCATTTGTGAATTTTTTCTCTTTCTCTTTTTGTTCTTGTGTGTTCGTGTTCAACATTTCCTATATATATATAGTACTCTGAATTAATTCGAATCTCATCGCTATATACATATATAGTGGAAATATTATACCAAACAAATTCTAAAAAAATGCAGACGTCTCACAAGGTATTTCACAAACGGATTTCCTACTGTTTCTGGACGAAAATTGTGCCAGTCTCGCTGGTCAGCTGGCCAATTTCTATATATACACATACATAGATATTTTATATTGACCCTCGTTTTATTTTCGTTATTTGATATATTCCTTATATTTATATTTACGTTTCCTTTTTTTGTACATTGAATTCAAAAAGTCATTGGGACACACGTTCAAATTTTAAATGTAAAAAATAATTTCACTTGTTTTTCCTCTTTCAAGCGAGATTCGAGTATTCGAGGTATCGTGTGTGTATTTTCATTTGGATATTGTGGTTTTGGTCAAACTATAATAATTAAGTTGAACGGAAGAAAGTTGACAGAGCAAAGTGAAAGTTGGATTCATTTTCATTTATTTATTTATCCACATCCACATTCAATTAGTACATGAAATTGTGTCGTCTAGCTCAATTGAAAGCTGTTTAACTTTAAACTTTAATTGGTTAAACCCGAGGGAAAAGTCAATGTGTGTCCACATATGTACAAAATAATGATGAATGGAATTTGTGATTTCTTTTATTCCACACACACACACAGCTCCTGTTAGTACTGGCGATATTCGTCATTTGGGAAGCGACAGCCGTGACAGGGAAACGTTCTCGAGACAGAGACGAGGATGATGACAGCAGTAGCAGTTCAAGTAGTAGTACAGAATCCCTTCCCAGCACTCCCATCCGCATTAAACTTGTACGTTTCTTTTCTCTTTTTAAACTTATTACCTATTAAATTAACTGTTAACTGTTAACTGTGCAAACAAACAAACCTTTAAATGTCGAACGATATAATTTATATAAGATAAATAAGTGAAGATTTCATTAAGATTTCCTCTTTTCCTCCATATTATATAATATAGAATGATTATTCAGACGGCCGTCCAAAACGGTACGAGGGTCAACTCCTCAATGATCCCATTTCCAGTTCTCAAAATATAAATCCCGCTCTAGCCGGAAGTGGTCTCGGAAGTGGTGCGTACAACAATCCCTTCCTTGGTCTGAACAATCAAGGGGGTGGTCTCTATCAAAATGGTGGGATTGGTGGTTTAGGCCTGAGTCAATTAGGTCAATTGGGCCAATTGGGTCAAGGAGGTTTACAAAATGGATATTTTGGAGGGGGAGGGGGAGGTGGGGGTTTAAATAATTTTCAAAATCCATACACGGCTGCTGCCCTTCAAAATCAACTATTACTTCAACAAGGGGGTGGAGGGATTGGTGGACAAGGTTTGGGTGGACTCGGAGGTGGACTCGGTGGACTTGGTGGTCTGTACAATCAACAGGATTTGTACTCTCAAGGAGGTCAAGGAGGTGGACTTTACAATTCCTTTTTAGGATTACAAAATGGTGGTGGACTTGGTGGACTTGGAGGTTTGGGAGGGGGTGGACTTGGTGGACTCGGTGGGATTGGAGGTTTGGGAGGGGGTGGACTTGGTGGACTCGGTGGGATTGGTGGACTCGGGAATTCTGGGATTAATCCTTATTTACTTGGTGGACGAGCTGGACAGTATTTAAATGGTGGTTTAAATGGTGGGAATTATTTGGCTCAGAGTTTACTCAATCCGTACAATAGTTATAGCTCCATTAATCCATATAATAGTTATCCATTCTCTTCTCGATTCGGGGTGGGTCGAGCATCCAATCGAGTCAATAACAACTCACAGTCCCAATCCAGCTCATCTAATTCCAATAATGATGAGTAAACTGACAAATACCTATAATTATGTATATAGATAGATAAATAAATATTATTTTTTGTATTATTTTTTGTATGTATGGTTCAACAAAAAAACATGTATTATTATGTAAACAAACAAAAAAAAATTAATAAAAGAAAACATTGACTATTCAAATGATTATGATTATTTATGATTAAATTATATTACCTTTTCATCCTGTGCATTTCCTTTTTTTGAGGGGGGAACAAGCAAACAAGAGAGGTCACCGAAAATCCGAATATTTGGGGCACTGTGAGTAATTTTTTTGCCGGGTTTCAGCTAAATAAGCTTATAAAGTTACTCATTTTTTTGTCAGATTCCGACGCCACTCATGTTATTTTGCATTCCCGAGTCTCCCGTAAGCTTTATAGATATAGTCTTTTTGTGCGACGCATGACGGTTTAATGTTGACGGAAGCATAATTCTTACTGCAATGTATTCCACCAATTTAAACGAAATTATATTAAGTGGCGTCGAAATCAAGCAAAATTTAATTCGTTTTGAAGTGACAATTTATTTTCAAAGATTACAAATTTGCCTGCGTAAAAAAAGACAAGTTGCTAATAAGTCCAAAATTCTATGTATATTTCAGAATTTGAACTTCAAATTATATGATTATGAAATCATCACAATCGGCGTTGGAGTCTTACAAATTTCCAAATTTAAATTATAATTTTCTCTTTAGGGTCGCAGATTGTTGCAGCTAGATAAACTTAAGAACAAAGGAAAATAATCGGTACTTTTACAATATCTGTGGAGTATGTACCATTTTTGGTCAACACTTTTGTCAACTTTAGATTAGACGTTTTGAGCATTTTAAGATTTTGCATGTAAAATGCATATAGAATGAGAAATTTCATTTCATGTTTTCGAATTTGTTTGGAGTTTGGACAAACTTCCAGCCAGTGTGTAAAAAATTCACAACTCGAGCCATTCACTTCAAGTCATGCATGACATTGACATTGACATTAACAAACACTCAAATTATTGATACTTGAAAGTTGAAAGTTGTCATGTTCGGATTTTGAGCGATTTTTTATTCATCTGTAATAGCCGTGTGGGAATGCCTCAAATCTGTTTACGTTTATAGCCATATGCACAGCCAAGCTTTTGCGTATGGTTTTTAGTGAATGAGTTGACTAAATATCAAGAGTTCTGTGCAAAACACGTTACATTATAATTGCCTATGGACTTCATATCACTAACATCTAACTATAGAAAATTTCCATAGAAAAAATGAAATCTGTAACATGAGGACAAGCTTAAAGTACATTGTATGTACATTCAGTATTGCAATCCCAAAAGTTTCGTGTCGAAATGACAAAGTCAATAAAGCACAGGAAACATCACAA
This sequence comes from Gisinianus flammeolus, assembly GCA_034699125.1. Classification (NCBI taxonomy): domain Eukaryota; kingdom Metazoa; phylum Arthropoda; class Collembola; order Symphypleona; family Katiannidae; genus Gisinianus; species Gisinianus flammeolus. Next base: position 2,005 of record JAIUND010004180.1, on the reverse strand, counting down.
TATCAAAAGCACTGTGGACAAAATCCACGGGAAAACGTAAGCTGTGACGTTAAATTCATTTGCTTAATCCACTCGAAAATATTTAGATTCAATTTGCTTAAAGTAAATTATTTTATCATATTCCAACACCACTCGTATCATTTTTCTTCCCAGTCGTCTGTATTGAATTTACAAGTTTGAGAAGGCGTATCTTATGTGTGTGTAATTTGCTAATCATCAAGAGTTCTGCACGTAAACTTATACATATATCTTATGATTGCGTATGGAATTCATATCACTATAACTAAGATATACCAAAAATGTTTCACAGACCTGAGCTGACGTTTCGAGTGTCATTTGAATGGAGTTCGATCGAGTTGAAGGTCAGTTTTACAGAGTTGGGCAATTAGAATTAACAAAATGTGTGTATACTTTTATCGTGAATCTCCTTTCATTTGCATTTGCACAGTCGCAGACATTCAACGTTTTACGTTTTACATACCAGCCAAAACCATGAATATGAAAATGACTTACAGAAAAATTTCTCTGTATGGATTTTGCTCTGGAAATTTAATCCATGTTGTGAAAAAATCCCTGAATGATTTTGCTTAACGTATATATTTGAGGGAAGAATTACATAGACGGGATTTCATTACATTTGTATGGCCATCTGTTTGCTCTTTGGTTTCTCTTTCCTCTCCACACTTTTTCTGTTCCTCCTCATCGTCAGTTTGAGTTTCCTCAAGGGTTTTGCATTGCCACAATTATCGTCACTCGTTGAATGTCCACAAGTCCCATTCGAATTCGAATTCGAATTTGAATCATAATTTGAATCAGTCATCAAGTTTGTGACTCTCAAAGTATATAGAGAAAGTATAATAGAGAATCCACCAAGTTTGAAAGTAAAAACAAAATTTTGAATTGTCAATGGATTCCGACAAAGAAAGGTCCGTGACGGAGAATTTCCAGGTTTTTTTTATTTACACACATAACGGACGATATAAATTATAGTGTGTGTGCCTTATTTCCCGGTTTTGAATTGGATTCCATTGACACAATTGAATTTCCTGTGCTGTTGTTCTCATTGCTGTTTGATGTTTGTTGTTTTGAGCAGGGGTTTTTGGATGGTTCGCAATACACGGAGAAGGCAATTGGGAATTATGAGACGGTGTTTGGGAAGAAGTTTGTGTCGGTGGGCGGTGCAGTCACCACTCGCCAATTCATCCACAAATTAAATCTCCGTCACGGAAATGAAAATGAAGAGAATAGTGAACAACGAGTTTTGGATGTTGGTTGTGGACTCGGCGGAGCTGCTTTTTGTATCGCGGAATTATTCGCAGCTCACGTTCTCGGTTTGGAAGTGTCAACCAACATGATTTCCAAAGCCAACGACTACAAATCCCAATTGAATCCACACATTCAAAATCTTGTAAGGCCAAAAGGCAACAAGTATTTACCGATTTCCCCACGTATTTTGAGCCCCATTTCCACAAAACGGTATATTTTATATTTTATTGTTGTCTCTGATGTGATTCAGGTGAAATTTGAGCTGGAGGATGCGAGAAATGTGGATTATCCGGAATATTCATTTGACGCCATATTCAGTCGAGAAACGCTCATTTACATTGAAGACAAAGAAACACTGTTTGCAAAATTCTACGTGAGCCATTTTGATATGAAATATGAAATTAAATTTTATTCACTTCCTGTCAAATAGAAATAAAGTGCATGAAATCCTCATTAGAATCATCTACGAGAAATGTCTTATTTGCTTATGTTGATTTCAGAGTTGGTTGAAACCCGGCGGTCGTTTGGTCATCAACGATTTTTGGCGAGAGTCGTCATCGTCATCGTCGTCGTCGGCGGAAGTGGCAAATCCCTCGGCGGATTTTGAAGAATACGTGACTCAACGCAAATATTTCATGCAGACAGGGAAACAACAAGGCCAAATCCTCGAGAAAGTAAATCACAATCAGCACAATTCCTTCCATTAAATATTTTAATAATGATATAAATGAATTAATTA
>JAIUND010004179.1:0-12873 GCA_034699125.1 Gisinianus flammeolus | reverse complement strand
CCCCCCCATAAGAAAATGATCCTTCTCGTGGAGAGAGAAACCATCGTAGCTCCTCACTTCAAGATCTACTCTTGTCTCGTATGGTCGAATTTCCTATTCTTGGAAATCTCGAATAAGTTTCAGTTGACCCCAGTCAACTTAAGTATATTTTCTACGAGAAATATAATTATAAACCAAAAGTCTAGAGTTAAGTAATACAGTATAGAAGATAGAGAAAGAGAACTTCAACAATAAATAAGTTAGAAAATAATAATTCTCGGTGTAGCAAGTGATTTATTTCTCATCGAAGAATTCCTTATTTATAAAATTCATCGGCCTTCAGTGCGCCCATATGTAGTTGGTTCATTCTCAGGTCCCAGAATCTATATTCCCTATTTGCTAGCAAATTAATTAGTGCGGCTATCATTCATTCGTAATTCGTGAGCACTGTTAATTTCCTTTGTTTCATCGTCACCGTGAACATAATTCGATCCAGTCATCGTCATTATTTATTTATATTTGAATAGCCTAAATGAAACAATAGCGTTTCAAATAATGAACAATAATGAGACGCAAGTTTTTCAGAGTATATAATATATACACTCTCTATCCACAATCCACTTGCTTTTTCTTTTTCTGATCCAAGGCGCGCAGAGTATGAGTTCCTTGATATTCGTACGCGAAAGTTCAAAAAAATTTGAATTCTTAAATGTGAAATCCACAGACACATTTCCTTTCTTTTATCGTCTTGCACATTTTGAATCATCATTCATCGCTTATAAATATACAATTACAATTATAATTATTGTTTAGTGAGGAGCGAACGGGAGAATAACTGCAAATGGTTTGCGTGTTTTATGACAGATTTTATTACTAAAAAAACGACATGACACTTTATTAATACCATAATACGATCAGAGTAAAGGGAGAGATACCAACAAACTTGAACAAACCACTATATAGAGTGCAATATTTACCTTTAAATACAAAACACGAGGATAAATAGTATACTCGGTACATTATGATCACGATTCTTTTACAATGTTACTTAAAATGTTACTAAATAAATTTAAATGCAGGATGTGGCCGATTGTGTTTACACATATAGAGTCCATATCATATGGAGACTCTCCATTGGAGAGTTGTTTGCAAATACATATTTGTGATGCATATAAAATAGTAATATTCGGATATCATTAAATTTTAAATTCATTAACTGCATGCGCACAGTTTCTTTTGAGTTCTGCAGGATTTTTGAAATTGTGGTGAAACCAAAACCAGTGATTGCTTTTATTGTTTTATTAACGTTATCGTGCTTTTTTAATAATTCGTGAGAGCATAATTTTCTGTTTGTTTTGTCTAATTCTTTTTTCAAATCAACCTTCAACTCAGTAAGAAACGAAGGCAGACGAATCACAATTAACTTCTTCCGTGGTACTTCTATCACTTTAAATACTTTAAATTACTGCTGTTATTCTCCCGTTCACTCCACACTAAACAATAATTATAATTATAATTGTATATTTATAAGCGATGAATGATGATTCAGAATGGGCAAGACGATAAAAGAAAGGAAATGTGTCTGTAGATTTCACATTTAAGAATTCAAATTTTTTTGAACTTTCGCGTACGAATATCAAGGAGAACTCACAGAGACGCCCCGTCAGATTTTTTTAGGTGGTCGTTGGGGCGTCCGACCGGGCCTTCTCAATTTTTATCTCCCGTTTTATCTAGTGTAAGCTAGAAATTTGTTCCATTTTATCTAGTACAAGTTTTAAAATTTTTTTGTTTTATCCAGTCTAAAAGCCATGATACTCTCATTTTCACGGAAAGGACATTGCGAGGAAGAACATGGGATTTTTGAGTTAAAACTGGAATTCTTGAGCCTCGAATTGCTCAAATCCCGGCTTTGTTAAGAATTGTATTACTTTTTACATGATTATATTCACAGAATTAATGTACAGAGAACATAAAATGATAAAAAATAATACCTGAGTTACAGTCGGCTCATTTTGACTTGGATTTGAAGCAACTCTTACGAATTTTGATAAAGAGGTTTTGAGTTTTTCATCTTCTATGAAGATCTCTTTGAGTCGGAACTTCTCTGCCTCAAGGATTTTCTGGTGCTGGTGCTGCTTGGACTTGGACTTGGATTTCTTTGTCGTTTTACGTTTTTTGAAGGGCTTGTTGATCTTCCTCTGGGTTTTCCTCTTCCAGACCATTTTTGTTGTTTACTGGAGTTTTGACTGGAGCTTTTTTTGATTCCTTGTTGTTTTCTCATTTGATTTGACAAGGTCGTCTTTCAAGTAAAGGCTTGTTATGCTTCCCACTATTTTTTTGAATTGAATTCCTCATTGACCTTGCTCGATGAAGAATAATAAGAGCGACTTAAATCCTTTTTGAGCCACAAAAAACAGCATTGTGGCTGGACGTGTCGGCAGCTGATCAACTTACACGCAAGGCCTTGCGCGCAACATTTAGTAGGCAAAATGGTGTTATTAAATCCGAGTCGAGTATTCAAATAAAGTAAACTGAACATGAATAGAATTAAAGCCATATTGTGTTTCCCTTGTGTAATAATTCTCTTGTCTTCTCTCTTGCGCCTAGTTGACTCTCGAAGGACTGACAATCAGGTTTTGGTCACGACTGAACAGTCCGTGAATAATGACAATGAAGATGGCTTGGAAAATGAACCGGAAGTGGAGACGATTGTCAAAGTCAAAACTCGCAAGGACTTAGAGGATAATGAGTCCATGGACGCATCAACATTTCGAATCAAACGAAAAAATGATCGACCATTTTACTACATGAAACCGGGAGAGGAGTGCTTGACGGACGCTTACATTCAATCCGAGATGGACCGACTCAATGCCACGGGAAACATCACGTACTATGAGAGACATCTCTTTGAGCGTCGAAAGTGTTTCTTCTACACCCGAACCTACTGTGCCAAAGTCAAGTCCAAGAAGACTAAAAATGCCAAAGTGGAGACGCGATGCATTTGTGAGAAGGGGCGGACTTGGGAGGACGGCGCATGCGTCGCGTATCATGGACAACCCTGTCGATGGCATAGTGATTGCGTTCAGAATGCCAAATGCCTTTTCCCAAAGGATCGGGAGGCGGTGGCTCTCACAAAAGCAGAGACTGTCAAAGAGCGGAAAAGGATCAAAGCAAAATATGCAAAGGACTTGGCAAAGTCCATTCGGAGGTCCAAGTGGATGGCCGACAGGAGGGCTGCCGGTCTCTCAGATGATCTGGCCATCTGGGATCTCATTGAGGATGAAGATGATGTCATCGAGGACACCGCCGTGGATGACAAAAATGTAACCAAGAAAAGGCGGAAACGGGAAATTCCGTCCTTGTCCGGACCATCGGATGACGAATCTCGGACGGAAGCATCCCCGGTCCTCGAGTTACTCGAATTACTCACCACCAGTCGTAATACGAAAGGAAATAAAAGTCGTAGGCATCGATCCAAAAAACCATCCACATCCAAGAATCTCAACTCGACTAACAATGGTAAGATTTTCCTTGGGTATATCTATCTAATAATATACTTCTGACTGTTCTGAACATTATTAATTGAAGTTGTGGATAAGAAAACCCGCCGGATACCACATTTTTCACTTTTTTGCATTATATTAATATGCAGAAAAACATGGGTTATTTTATAGGAAAAGTAAGAAATTTGTAAAAAAAATTGCAAATATTTAATTAACGAGATTTTACGGGACGTCTATGAAATCACCGCTAGAGGACTCACTGCAAATTGTATAATGAAAGCACAGAGTTCAAGGAAATATCTGAAATTCAATGAAACCGTTTCATTCAAACGGAGCTTACACGTGCGTGTCGCTGTTAAATTGTGCTCGACATTTAAACGCGAATATCTCGACTTCTAGATACTTGTATGCGGCGTGTTTTCTTATCCACAACTTCAATTATTAATACTACTTATATATATATATCGTACTTATCTTGTATGTGAATGTGAACAACTTATTCATCGGGAAATTGACCACATGATTTAATTGTTTATTCCTGACATCCGCGAACCGCCCTCAGACCGTTTTCAAATGGTCCACCTCACTTTTAAAACTCAAAATCATCCGCATGATAAAAATGATGGGGATTTGGCGAGGGGCCTCAATTTTGGGAAGCTTAAATACGAAATCAAATTTGGAGTGGGGGAATGTGAATGTGATCCATTTAGTCGATGTCAACGGAAGAGTTTGAAACCTCCCTTTATTTTCAGTGAGACGACGGACTCGGGGATTCGCTCTTCACCAAATATCAACTCCATAGTCATCTCGGCATTCATATCTGTACTTAGTCGTACATCTTGTGGATTCACAATTCACAATTCACACCTACTACTATACTAATATTGTACGCATGAAAACTACGAATAAATCCGTTGTTGTTGTTTTTGTTTCCCTTCTGCACATCATGAATGAGTTAAAGAAATTGAGTCAACTATGTATAAAGTAAATTGTGGGGTTAAAAGTTAAAATATTTTATTTCCATTCGTTCGGATTCTGAGTGACCGAGGTAAATGAGTTTTACTGCTCGTCGTCCCCGTCTTGTAAATATGTCCGTTGGGATGATCCGCATTCGCATCCGCATCAGGTGGTTCTCCACCTCCAGTTGAGTCCCCATCATCCTCATCATCAGTGGACGTGTCACTATCCCCTGGACAATCCCCACCCTCACCACCCCCACCAGCCCCCGGCTCACACCATAAACTCCACATGGTTTTTGAGTAGACGATGAGGAGGAGGATGTTATATGTCAAACTTAGGGTGGCCAACCAAACGGGGAAACCACACCGTTCGGAAATTGTTGTCAGGGAGAGAATCGCTATCAGCGTGAATTGCATCTGTGGAGTCAAAATAGAGTATTTACAGTTCAGTATATAGGAAATTCGGAAATTCAATTCAATATCCAGAGACTTTTGTGCTATATAGTCAAATATTCAAATCAAATAAGTATGTTTAATATGTGGTGGCTTACAAAGTAAATAAGCATGAAAGTCCTCTTGGTTTGCCTCTTGCTCATGAATCGATTTGAGTATTTAAAATGAAGATAGACGAGGACGTGAACCAAACAATTGAGCATTGTGGGGAAAACGGCGGAGCCACCTGGACCGAATTTGACGGTGGTCCACATGACCATGACGATGGTCGTATGATGGAACACGAGGATGAATGGCGGTTCCTGTTTCTTTGCCACCAGAATCATGGCATCCACCAACTCAAATAGTTTCAAGTAGAGCAACGCATAGAACAGGTAAGCGATGAACGAGTCGGATGTGTCTGCGCGAACACAATCCCAATCACAATAATAATAATAATAATAACATTTGATTGGTTATGAGTTAATGGTTAATGTGAGCAGTTATGAATCAGTTGTTGGAATGGTGCTTTTACTCTCTTTTTTGTTGTACTCTGTGTGGTTCTTACGTAGGGTGAGGACAGGTTGACAAAGAAGATGATGATCCGCAATGAGCATGTAAATGAGGAATGTGAGCCCAAATCCGAGATTCGTTATCACCAGGAACATGTTGTGGAGGACTAAATAGTCGTAGACTTCAAAGGGCTCTGGGCATTTGGACATGTAGTAAGGGCCAATGTGGTAGACGAGTAGTAAGAATATTGACAATAGTGATATGGGGTACCAGATGGAGTCCATTAAAAATAGATCCTTGGTCCTCTCATCTCCTTCTCCCAATTCCCCGAGCATTCCCTCCCAATAACCTTCCAGTTTTTCCATTGTCATTCACTAATTTGTCCTAGAATTTTGATCCACATGCGAGTAATCGATATTAGGCTATGGACGACTTTCAAATTTCTAATTTTGCCTTATAATTGATTTTGGTCATTTTCCCCATCCTCTTTCACAACTCATTTCCTTGTGAATCAGGCTTCTAAAGTGATTAATTCACTAAACACACATTTCAATTCCATAAAAATTGGAGAATTTTATTTAGGGTAATATTTTGATATATTTACCCAATTTGCATTTAAATTCAAATCTTTGTATAGTAAATAATAAAATAATAATAAATATTGTAAAATTGACAAGGCCTTATACTCAAAAGCTTAATAACTTTATATAAATCGTTTGAAATTAGTCGTGGACTTTGATCATATTTAGAAATAACATGGTTACCTTCTTTGTAGTGAAAGTCACAGGAAGTTCTCAATGAGTCCAAGGCGCTACACAAAGATCCTTTAAATGGAAATTTGTGCAGTGGCTGGTGGCCGGCGACTGCGCGCGCTCGCCTTGCACTAAAATTAATTGTAATTTCCTTGATACTATACATATTTACCAAAGGATTCTTCCCTCGATCACAATGTAATTATTTTCAAGTGGATCAATTGCACATTGCCCACATTGCACATCACCACCACAAAATTCTAGTCACGAGTTGCCGTCAAAATATATTATTATTATTGATGATATATAGTTTTCCAAATTTAAAGTGAAAAGGATAATTGAGAATTGAGCATGTCGTACCTCTTTGATGCAAAAAGTAGCAAATCGGTGACGACGACGCAAACGTCTCTTCTTGTTCAAACGTTAGGTCGAACTGCATACAGAGAAGCATTGCCAGGCGAGATGGTACTCTACAATTACCCCATCAGCTTCTATTCACAGATTGTAAGTAAGGACAACTTCAAACAGATCACACACCACACACACTATTTTAAATACAACTTTGAATTGAATTGAATGGCATTTCAAGTGAATGTTCTCTACTGTATTTTTTTTGTATAGGTACTGTTTTCTTTTTATCACAAAAAAATCCCATTCACCAATCAACTCATCGACATCCACAAAGGTATGAACGCTGAAGATATCGTCTGTAAGTTCACAAAGGAACTATAATTATTTTCCTTAATTTCGTTGACCTGCTGCCAAAGGTCAAATGGCTGGAGATGGAGCTGTGGGTCCTTCGACATTATTGTTTGCCATGACCTTTTCTGCCACCCTGAATTTTTTCAGAATTTTACCCACAAAGACGGACGCAATTGTAATAGCATTTCCGCAAATTAAGGAAAATCGTTATAGTTCGTTTGTGAACTTAACAGACGATATGTAGTCTGAAGGTCTTAACAGTGATGGAATGGCGAAATGGAATATTGAATATTTATGTATCGCCATTGTTTTTACATAGTGGCTCTAAGTGCCACTTTTTTGGGTTGGTGGCTGGCAGTTGGCACTTTGGTGACACTTTCAATTTTCGATTTTGCGCCGGCGCATTAGTGGACTTTACTGACACTTAGGTGACATTTTGGTGGTTTTTTTATGTTTATGCTATGTAAAAGCATTGAAATCTAAAGCCACTACCAAATCATGTCAATAAAGGACCAGTAACGTCAAAGCCGCTCATTATTTCTTTGTTTTTCCTTTAAAATTAGTTTGAAAATTTTCCAAAGTGCCACATGAAAGTGTCGCCAAATCTTGCTGGCTGGCACTTAGTGGTTTAAACCAGCCAGCAAAGTGCCACTTTTTTCCACTATGTGTTTTTATTATATTAACGTGTATATATACGCACAGGGGATCAATTTCATGAGGAATTCTTGCAATTAAATCCTCGAGGGGAAGTCCCAATTCTTCATTGTGGTGTGACAAATTCCAAAATCACAGACTCGATACAAATCATACACCATTTGGATGCAGTTTTCAGTGGCGATGAAAGTTAGTCAGTTCTATATACAGTACTTTCTATACAATTTTATAGTCTTAGTCTTTATTCTTTATTACTGCACACAGGGAATTCAAACTTGTGCCACAACTTTTGTAAAACATCTTACATTTTTTATAGCCATTCCGACACTGACTCCAGATGACCCGGCCCAAAATCATCAATGTGCCGAGTTTGTACGGAAATTACATGCACTCAAGTTGGAAGCCCTCACATTTGGTTCTGTTCAATTTGAGGACTTACATTTGGACCCTGAGGGCGCGTACAAATTAGAAGAACATAGAGACAAAATGAGAGGTCCGTGAGTCGCGCTCTTTAAATTCCCAACTCTTAAACGTCTATTATATATAGAAGAAAGAAAGATTAGACTAGGTCAATTTATAATAAATCCCTGTGCAATTCTATATGAGGAACACCGTAACAAAAGGGATCATTTACGTAAACCTAGATTCTGAGTTATAGCGCCTTGAATATTCTCGGCTGTTTGGCGCGTAAATAAGTTTCTCAATGATTGTAATTGAATTTAAATTACACAAATCAAATCATGGGTTTACTTTAATTTCGAATTTTTGGAGAAGTTTAACGACCATCTTAAATAATTTTTGGTCAGTAAAAATGGTTAAACTTGTCCTAAAATATTCTCCATGTTCTCTTGTCCATAAATATGCAAAAAAAGGGATTTTACGTAAATGATCCCTTTTCTTACGGTGTTCGTCATATATGAAGATGAAGAAGAATTAAATCATTTTATCATTTGTATATTATATATACTTCAGCCGTGTCGGATCCTTGGTTTCCTTGGAATACTTGTTGGTAAGGGTCAAGGGTCATTTCCCTTCACTTATTATCGTTTTCCTCCTTTTAATTTCAATTTTAAGACTTCTCTGAATGAATTATTTTTCAAATCATTTTCTTTTTTGTACACACAGTTATAAATAATAAATTTTATGAATGTAAAAAATTATGAGACTTGAATTTAAATTTTTCCCTCTCAAGGTTTTCCGCTGAGGACGAGCGGGATTTCGTGAAAATGCATTTGGGGCCACAACTTGACCGTGCCGGATGGACACCAAACAACTTTAACATTTTTGCCCTCGATCATAATCGAAATCTACTTCCGGGTCATTCTCAGGTCATCTTCCGTGACCAAGAGGCGTCTCGTTATATTAAGGGGACGGCCGTTCATTGGTATGGCAATGACGGGAAGTCCGTCAATGTTTACGACGATTTGCATGGGTGAGCGACCTTTTTTTGACCTCTTTGACCTTCTAAAAAATAACGACATTTTTTGACCTGGTTACGAACATTTTCCTTTTCAATTTACATATCGACATTTCCGGACATTTTCAAAATATTGACGTTATCAAAACGTTGACCTTTCTTTGCGTGCTCCAAATATTAACCTCTTTTTGACCTTTTCCAAACATTGACCTTTTCCAAATATTGACCTTTTCAAAATATTGAACTTTTTTTAACCTTTTATAAATATTTGACATTTTCAAAACATTGACATTTCTCGTCGTGTTCCAAATATTAACCTTTGTTTGACTTTTCCCAAATATCAACCTTCCTCTTGACCATTTCAAAAACTTCTTTTGACCTTGACCAAAAAAATTGACCTCGTTTGACCTTTCCCGAATACTTTTATCTATTAATTACTAGAGAATTCCCCGAGAAAATCATCTTTGCCACGGAGGCGTGCGAGTTCTTCTCAGAACAAGATAAAATGGGCCTTGGGGACTTTGGCATTGGGATGAAATATGGACAGGAAATCCTGAGGGACCTCACCCATTGGGTCGTTGGCTGGACGGATTGGAACATGGTCCTGGACATGCAGGGTGGTCCCAATTGGGCCGGGAACGGTCAATCCGCTCCAGTCCATGTCGATCCACAGGCTGGAGAATTCTACAAGAATCCATCATTCTACGCCTTGGGGCACTTTTCAAAATTCTTACCACCTGGCTCCAAGAGGATCCGAACCACCCCGGAAATAGTCGGGAACTCACAAGGTTGGATGTCACCCGAATTCCAATTGGGCGCCTTTCTCAGGCCGGATGGAGCTGTCGTCGTCATTGCCATGAACAGTCAAGACAATAATCAACAACTCACATTGACCGACTCGCAAGTCGGTGTGGTCAAAATCAACGTGGAACCCCATTCTTTCAATACATATCTCTACTATTAAATGAACCTTGGTAATTGCTAATTGCTAATTACTTATTACAATTAACTACACTATATTTATTACAAGAGAAAATCGAAAATTAAAGATATACAATTACAACAAAACGCCAATTCCAATCCTACGGATTTCAAGTATATTTTTACTGTCAACTGTGTCACCTGTCAAGTATATAATTTACTTTGTTTTGTAATATATAATTGACTGGAAATAAACAGACGATCCATCAAATATATATACCATTTAATTTCTCAATTTTCCATCCATCAAATCAATCAAATCAATCATCCTCATTTTGACATTTTGGGCATTTGAAGAATTCTTATCAAAATCCAATTTAATTCCACATCCAAAATCTATAGCTGAATCTGTAGAAGACAAGAGTTGATGGATTGATGGAACAAATCCCAAATGTGAGTGCAAAAACAATAACAACAACAACACGGCTCAACAGCAACAAGTCAAGTTAACAGTCCTTCAATTCAACATTTAACCGAACAAAGTGTTGGTGCACATGCAAAAAAGGAATGCGTGTGCAAAATTTGTTTCGACCCGAGTTTAACTTGACTATATAAAGTTCACAATCACAAGAGTCATCTGATAAGAATGAAGACGAGATGGAAATGATAAATTGATTGGAGCAATCTCGTTTCTTGTCATGTACTTTGATTCATCTATAAGAAATTATTCATGGAAAAAATGGAAATTCAAAATTGTTCAGGAGATTTGAAATTTTGGGGGAAATTCAAACAAATTCAAAAAACTAGCAAACTCGTAGCACATTGAATAAAATCCATAAAGTATTTGCTGCATGGGAAAAAAATCATTTATTTCTCCATTTTCCATTTCTTATTGTGGAAAAATTTAAAGGGTTTAAAGTTTAAATGGTCCCGCGTGATTACATTCAAACTTCCCACGTGTTTTTAATCGTAATTCTGTATATATTAAGAGCCCATGAAAAAATCCTACTGTTAACATTTTCCACACGGTTTTTATTCACGGTTTTTATTGCTGTGCATAAACGAAAACTATATGATTATTATTGTTTTTATAAGGAAGGAAGGTCGTTGACAATTTATGCATTTCCCGTCACACAAAAACAAAACACTTGTTCGCCAAAAGAAACTCCCTTCAATTTGACTATAGAAATTTCGTGGGGAAACGCCGACGGCAGGAAAAGTGAGAGCACAGGAATTACCGGTTAATTTGGATTCATTTTGGATTTTGTCGCAATGTTGACTGCGGGAAATAATTCAAACTGGCTTGAATCTGCATTGAAATTGAATACAAAGCGCTCGGAGGAGGAAATTCCGTCGTTTCCCCCAAACAATTCCTGCGTTCTTTGTAACTACGACTTTAGTTTTTTTGCAAGTCTCCGGCGGGAATCGAACCCTCATCCATCGTTGAATTTGGATTCAGATTTGGAGGATAAACCCTTTGTCGCCTGTTTCTTCTGCCCATTTCGAACGGATGAGGAATCCCAAATGGTTCATCACATGACTCGATTCCATCCGAATTGGACTTCTGTCCCGGGTCACGTCGTCACTTACAAATCCCGAGCGAAAAGACTAAATACAGAGTCAACTCGGCCATTAAATTGGCTTATTCACAAGGACAAAGACAAAGACAACGACAAAGACAACGACAGCAATGGCAATGAGAAATCGTACGATTGTTCCTATAAGAATTGCGAGTTCAAATCCCGTTGGTTTTCCGCCCTGCGACGCCATGAAAGATCGCACAGCTGGGACCGGAAATTCAAATGTCTCCTCTGCGAATATTCCAGCTCAAGGAAATCCGAAATGACGGTTCACAGTGGAACTCATCAAAACTTCTGGGATTTGTAGACGCCGACGACACAGCAATCACAATATAATGTAATTCCTGCAAACTGTCTCAAAAGAAGCTCCCCATTTTACATTGATGCGCAGCCAAGAATGGGAACTTACTTTTATGAAACAGTTCCCATTCACATATGGACTTTTACGAGGAAGTAAAAACTATCCTTTTGTTCTCCTTAAATGACAACTAACTCTTCGAATCTCTGTAAAGGATTTCGCAAATAGGTATATGTTTTGAAAATAAATTCCTCCCGCACCAAGTTCAAAGTTCAATGAAAATTTCATACTTTAATTAGATTACTTTTTATCATTATACATTATATTAATACAATAGTAATTCAATTTCATTATATTTCTACTTGAATTGTCCAGAGATATACAGAAAAAATATGTATAGTAGAAATTGGCAAGGGCACGTGGAAATGATCAATTTAAATGTCATAATTCATTCAAATAATATCCCGACGGGGGAAAAACATCGCAAGTTCCAATACAAGTGCAAAAAAGTTTACTCTGGCGGGGGTTCGAACCCTCCTAGCTAATAGATTCTGGATTCATTTGAGCTTCACGAAAATTTCTAATTTTTTCATCCGTTGATAAATTATTCTAATTACTGTGATAGCTCGAATTTTTGCCTGGTGAAATGTTGAAAATGGTATAGAAGTAAAACACAAACTCGAACACAGTGAGTTTTATATTGTGCTTTCAGATTCAGATCTGTATACAATAAATCGTCGCTTAAGTTCACAAAACGTCTATTATCATTTGGCCCCAGAAGGTGAATATACATTGTGCGCATATTTATATACATATCGAGATTCCGGACATTCTAAGATCTGCCAGCATTACGCTATATTTCAAATGCTCTCAAAGATGTAGAATATTTTTGAAAAATGCGGCAGCGGCATCGGTAGACCTTGGGTTTTTGTACAATTACAAGTTCATTTTTAATGTCAACAAATTTAATCATATAGAAGTGCAGGAACATTGTCAGAATCCCAGAATCCTATCAGTTTCAAACAATAAAGTATAAGGAAAGAGAAAAGACGGATTTTTTAAATTCAAATTGAAATTCGGAATTTTGCGTGCAAAAAATGCTGTTGAAAAGTGATGTTCGTCTGACATTCCGATGTTTAATTTGGTTCGTGAGCTGGCGGCTC
>JAIUND010004178.1:0-12875 GCA_034699125.1 Gisinianus flammeolus | reverse complement strand
GCGAATTCAAATATAGGACTTTTTGATATTAGTCAAAATCAAATATAGGACCTTTTGAATCTAGGGTATCGATATAGGATTTATAGTATAAGTATATAGGTAAATAAATAATTTAATTTAATTTATTGGGTCGGGTAGAAAACGAAGGAATTTCGCCCTTGAACTCGTTCCAATCCAGATGATTCGGATTGTCCGGATGATCCATCAGATTGTTGTTGTTATGGTTCGGAGGATCGGAAGAAGGAAAACCCGGGATATGGTCGATGTGGGAGGAATGGGAGTGGAGGAGGAGGGAGAGGACCAAATGGTCCACCGAAATAAGGTGGAAGTGGAAGTGGAAGTGGAGGAGGATATGGGTAATATTGTCGCCCCTGTTGTTGTTGTTGTCCTTTACTTAATTGCCCATTTCCCTGTCCTTGTTCTTGGTCAGGTCCATCCATCTTCCAACACTCCACACTCCGACTCCGACAAAGTTCCTCCATCGTCAATTCATCCATCACTCTCAAAACACCCTGGGAATTCAAATTCCTTGCGTCTCCCAAACTTAAACCGCCTATATACAATTCAAATCCCCGCATGCATTAAATATCAAATGCAATTTATGTACATATATAGTCATGTAAAAAGTGAGCGTAATACATATACGTGGAAAATGTGAAAAAAATTACCGTAAAACTTGAATTAAAAACCGACTCCAAACCTATATATATACCTCAATTATTTGCCTATAGTTTGTTCGTTGGTTGTATCTAGTATAAGCCATTCACCGTAGTTCTATATCCAATATCCAGTTATCCTTGGTTTTTGGACAATTTCATTCAAGAATTGTACGCACACAGCCTAGGCTTTTAATTTAAGTTTTACAGTACATATACATTTCTATATGGTTTGTTTTATACAGCTTTCAAGCTCCACACACATTTATATAATGTTTGAATGTGACAAACGACAAAGGACAAACCTGCTCTTTGTTGTCCATCATATGAAGCTGGAATTCCAGCTGCTGCTACTGGAGAGCCCTGGTAATTTCGTCCCACCACCAGATACTTTGAGGCCGCCGAGGTGAGAGTCAGGAAATCCAGGGAAATCAATGATAAGAAACAGCAGGTGGCGACGAACATTTTATCGTGATTCCCAAGTGACCAGAACAAAACCATTGTAAATCAATCCCAATCAATTAATTTACCGTTATATAAATATATATTATTATATATAGTGTGTGAGAGTTGACCAAATAATAAGAAAAGACGGTTGAAATTTGAATTGAATTTTCTGTATATATATTAGTCTGTGTGTGATGTTGAGGAGAGTTGAGTTGAGGAGTTTGATGTGGAAGACGGAAGTTGAATTCACAATGAACCAAATTGTGGAGGAAGTCTTGAGCTTTATTTGACAGATTTCCCTCGGCTTTATTTGTATATACTGTATATAATACAAGCGGAGGAAAAGGAAAGGTCAGAAAGTGGGTTAAAAGTTCACTGGGGCATCAATTGTGAGTTGTGTTTTTCTCCAGCACACACAGCTATATATATATGTGTGCTGAAAATGATAATCTGGAGAGAGAGAAAGAGAGAAAGAGAGAAAGTGGAGGTCAAGTTCAAGGTGCACAACAAAAAAAACAAGCGGTGTGCTGTCAGTCCAGGTGGATTTTCCATGGATTTGTATATATATGAGTGGAAACGCGTGAAGTTTATATAATCCTGAAAATGAATGATAATCAAATTCAATAAGAATAAAACTGGTATATAAGATCACATCATTAGTAACCTACTTTATGAAAAGTTTCACACGTTTTTTCGTTGTCAACTATATATATCGTCAGTTAAGTTCAAAAACGAACTATAATTATTTTCCTTAATTACGTTTGCCCGAGTTGACCTGCTCTGGAGGTCAAAGTATTAGAGATGGAGTTTTGGGTCAAGGGACATTATTGTTCGTCATGACCTGCTCTACAATAATGTCGCTTGACCCAAAGCTCCATCTCGTATACTTTGACCTCCAGAGCAGGTCAACCCCGGTCAAACGAAATTAAGGGAAATAATTATAGTTCGTTTTTGAACTTAACAGGCGATATATGTATGTAGGTTCTTCGTAAATTGATTTTGAAAAAGTTACATTTTCAATTAATGCAAAATAAGAAGGAATCCTATATATAAATATGTATCTCCTCTCGTGCCACATTGCGTTGAATTATTTGTTTGAACTCCTTTCCTTTTCCACAATGCCCCAACCACTTTCCAATCCCAATTCCACACAGCACACACACACACACACACACAGGTAATATATCCGATATGTATACACATTTTCTCAACGTTCTCCAAATCGTTTTCATTTCCATATCCACCCACATTGCATTTTAGTTCACCGTGTGAATTACAATTAAATATTATAGGTATAGGTACAATTACATGATGAAAATAATGTTTTCTCTCTCCCAAACTCGCGTTGCCCTAGTTAAATTCTGTGTGGCTGTGATTGTTGTGAAAACAAAAAACCTCAAGCAAAAACAAAAACAAATGTTCAAATATATCGTATGAACTTGTCTGTGGATTGCTTACTTGATTCCCCCCCAAATTCAAATTCAAATTCAAATTCCGCATGTAAAAATCGATATATTTTTTGAATTTTCAAATGGATTTTTTTTTTTAATTTTGATTTTCCTGTGTGATTCCTCTCCAGCAAAATAAACCCAATAATGAAGGGAAACGAAGTGAAATGAAATGAAATGAAATGAATAAGGAGAAGAAAGTCTCCCCTGATTTCCCGGAAACGCCAAAGCCAACGCCAACAACAACAACAACAACAACAACAACGCCAGAAAAAATTACAACCACAACAACACCAACAACGAAAACTCTACCGCCGGCAGCAGCAACAGCAACAGCTCCGGACGTCAAAGAAAACTCCATCAAATCCGTGGGGAAACTTTCCAAGAGGCTCAAACGCTCCAAATCCTCCAAGAAAAAAGACCGCCTTCATTTGAGGCCATACAATCAAGCCAGCGGCTATCAAGCCCCAGCTCCATCCCCTTTTAAACACGCCAAGCGCAATGACAAAGACAATGACCAAGACAAAGATAATGACAAAGTCAAAGACAAAGACGATGAGAGCGACGACAGTTCATCCTTGCCGTCACCATCAATCCCCAGGAAAAGCGAGAACTCGGATAATCCCAATCACAATCCCAATCCCAAGTCAACTGTAACCCCACCCCTTTTCCCGTCAAAGGAGGAGCAACCGAAACCACACACAGCCAATCATGATCATGATCATGATCATCCTCATCATCCACCACCACCACCACCACCAGATAACCTTGGAAAGCGGAAATTGGCGGGTAAAACAACAACAACACCCTGTCATTTCAATCCCTGTAATTGCCTCTGCTTCAAACTGCGTAAACTGTCCACTTGGTGCAGAATCCTTTCCATCATCGAATTGGTATTATACGCATATACATAAAATAGATAGATGCTTTCAAATGTCAACGTCAACAAAACAACCGAAAAAAAGAGCTTTATTTGACTGCGCATGCGCATGTCCGCAACATGTGTTCTGAATTGACTAATTGTCCTAATTTCCTCTCTCTGTGTATAAGATATACGCCGTGCTCGCATTCATCATCAAAATGACGGTGAATAATGGGGACAAGTCCGTGTTCAACAACGTTTCCCACGGAGAATACGCCGCACGTAATAAAACAACCAAAAAAACCATAGACAAACAAATAAAAAAAAAACAACAAGAGGTTTCCCGCCATTTCAACAAAAAAAAAAGGATTGAAGAGAGATTCTATAAGTTTGTTTTTGTTGAAAATGTGTGTTTATTATGATTATTAATTGGAGTCGTCCATACGAAAAGGGACCGTCTACGACTATCTAGACTATTAGATTAAAAGATATTTGAGTTTTCCTTTTTGACCGCTTTGGCGCCGACGGCGTTTCTCGATGATTTTGTAATTCAAAAATCATATATTTTGTTTACATTTAAATAAAATTTTGTAAATTCCTTAAAAATATTTACAATTTTTGCTCCAATTTCTAACTTTTTCCATAAAAAAAAGGCCATGTTCTTCGTCATAGTACTGTGTAAAAAAGTGAAAAGTCGTAAGCGGTCCCTTTTCGTATGGACGACTCCAATTATTTATATACATTCACATTCTCTCTCCGCACTGTGTATAATATATATAGTTTTGGACACGATTTCCTTTTTGAACATGGTCATGAGCATTTTGTCCGCGACGGCGCTCATCATCGCATCATTCTGTGTGAGTCCTTCGAGTTTGAGTTCTTATGAATATAACAATTGACAATTGTTAATTCACAATTTCCCAATTACCAATTTCCCTGTCTGACTATGAACAAACTACAAAGAAATATTTTAAAAGTTCAAATGTGGGGAATGTTCGTTTTTTGTGTGGTGTGGTGTGCGGATTTTCCTTTGGACTGTGAGATTATAGATAATGAAATGTTTGTGTCTCGTTCATCTGATATTCCAAGTGATTTGTGTGGGTTTCTGCTTGACTTTGATCCTCTCCACGGCCCTCTCCAAATCCTCGGGGGATTCCATGTTTATATATACTTACTACGCTTTCTATGGCATCCTCACGCTCCTCAAACTCGTCAATTTCCTTTGTGCCCTTGGTTTGTACACATTGATCCGAGCGAATGTGGAAAGTGACGCGGATGAAGAGCTCTCCCGCATCACGACTGAAGAACCATCCACCGCCGGATCCTCCATCAAACAAGGACCACCCAAGGAGCCAAAAAAATAGACAAACCATTTTGGACTTTGATTTGTTTTAGCTTGTGTGTGTGCGTGTGTGTTTGAGCTTTTGCTCACACTTTTTTAATACTTTTGGTGTGGAAAAGTATAAATACACACACAGGAACAAAGGAAATGGGAAAATTTAAACCCAGTTTTCGTCAGTTTGTTTTTGTTATGATTATTATGATTATTGATTGCTCGTTAAAAAACTGTAATTATTATTATTGAGGTTCAAGCTTTTTTGCACGTGTGGTTGAGGGAAAATCCCTCAATGATTTTTTTAATAAAGGAAAAGAATATTATTTAATGTTTTAATTTTTAATATATGTGTGCGGCCTGTGCATACATTAGGAAATTATGAAATGAAGTTGTGGATAAGAAAACCCGCCACATACCATTTTGCATATTAATATGCACAAAAACATGGGCTATTTTATATGCAAACAGTTAGAAATTTGTAAAAACATTGCAAATATTTTTAATCAATGTACAAAGTTTATAGTTGAATTCAAACAAAATATATGACGATTTTTTTCTTGTGATTTTTTTAATTATTATTACAAAATCATCGAGAAACGCCGTGACGCGAAAGCGGCCAAAAGGAAAACTCAAATATCTCGACTTCTATGGATACTGGTATGTGGCGGGTTTTCTTATCCACAACTTCAAATTATGAATTTATGAATTGATGCATGAAGAGTCCATTACATTTATATTATTATTATGTATATATATAGTTAATAACTTTAAACATGGGACGTAAAAAAGTCGTTGAGGATCGTGATGACTTCCACGACTGCTTGAACATTTGCAGGGTTGGAGAAATTTGCTCGGGCTCCGGCAAAGCCATGAGGCATGTCGTCAAAGCGCCGGTAGCCACAATTTGAAATCCCAAATTTCTCGAGGAGAATCTCGAAAAACGGGATCTGTGTGTGTGTGTGTATGGAACAGAAGATTTGAATTGAGCGCAATTTAATTTAAAACTGACCTCCTTTTTTGTATTTGACTGTATATCTTTAATGTATAATTAGAGAGTTTGGTAAACCCGTCGTAAAAAGGAAATCGTAAATATTTTGCTGGGAATTTTTAAAATTCCAAATTAACATATAACCAACGAATTTAAAAATTCCCACCAAAATATTTACGATTTCCTAGGGACGACGCATTTACCAAACTCTCTGTAGTTTGGTAACTTATGATTTCCCGAAATCGTAAGCAAAAATCGTAAGAATTTGGGTTCTGACGTCACCGGTTGCGTGGCTTAGCTCACGATTTGGTTCGTGAGAAATGCAGAATTGACAACGGGAATCACGAGGAAAATTTTGCGGGAGAAGTTCGAGCGGTAAAATTAAAAAACCCAATTTACACTGTACATCTAAATCCTGCGCGATTCTGAATTGCCGAAAATTTTTACCAAACTCATTTCGTGAGTTTTCCTTTGCCGCCTTCAATCTCCTGTTAAGCCACTCCCATCGGCTTAAGATTTTGCTTACGATTTCATGAAATCGTAAGTTACCAAACTCTCTATTATAAATTGAAAATTGAGAGAATTGTGGGGAAATTCAAAAAAAAAAAAAGAAACGTCACCATGTTGGGTTCACTTTGAGACGGAAGTAAATACATGGGGACCTTCACGCCATTCGCTTCATCTGTGGTCACGGAAGATGGGTGAACCAAGCTATATACAGGAAACCCATAGGAAATTCCAAACATTTATAATAAATTTTAAATTAGCGCGCTTTTGTTTTGATTTGTCAAAAATTACCCGGCGGCTTTAATGTCCGAAAGTTCCGATGCAGCCTGAACGGAAATCTTCCCACCCCAACAGAACCCGAAAATCCCAAAACTAGTGACATTCTGAGTGGTCTTGTAGTGATTGATGACATTGAGTGTGTCTGCTCGGACCGTGTCCTCCCAGTCCCCACGTTCCGCAATGAATTTCACAATCTCATTCGGACTATATATATAGAAAAAAAACAAGGGGGGATTCAAATTTAATTTTTCAAATTGTCATAATTTAAAAAAAAAATTGCTTGCATTGATTTGATATAGTTTTATTTAAATTTAAATGCAGCAATGGAAGAAGCCGCTGCCGCTAACTATGGATGTGTAAATTATAAATGATTATATTACTCTTTGGGTGGGAAATTGTCGACGGTGAATGGAGAGCCCCGAAAATAGTCGGGCATCACAATCTTGAATCCACTGGACTCAGCCAGATTATCCGCCACTTGCTTGGTCGAGTCGTGGAAGCCAAAGATGTCATAGACATCGATTAGGATTTTATTCGGGGTTTTGTCCTTGGTCTCGTAAATTATCATGTCGCCCAGGAGGAACTCCGTCCCTGTCTAATATATTTCAAATTTAATTCAAAATTACCCCACAATTAAACAATAATAATAATAATAATAATATTTTAATTAAAATTAAATGCCTTGGAACGTTGAGGTTAGAATACTTAATTTAGTTTAAGTTGTATATAGTTTAAATTACGGGTGTGTAGTTGGATGAGATTGGCGGGGCATCCTGACACAATTTGGGTGCCGTACTCAGATCGTACATGGGCTTCCCAGCTTGGACCACCCAGACAGTCGTCACAATCAAAGTGACGAGTAAAATCAAAATCCTCAACATGTTCACAAAATGTTTCAAGTTTCCTTTACACACTGTGTGAATATATATCTATAATAATAATTAAACGAGCGAAGAAAAGGATCGAGTGAGAGCGCAATTAAATATTAAATTGTGAGGGTTCAATCCCTCGTTGCTTTTATATACTTTTTGTTTTTGTTAGATGAAATGTGTGGCTCTGTGAATGTAGGTGAGCGTTTTGATAAGGCAATTTTTTTGTTGTCACCTGTCTCTATATTACTCTATATATTTCTATATACCTGTGTATATACATGAATACACGATTAGTTTTTAGTCCACATGGAATTCGTCTGTTTAATGTTGTTTGTGTGTAAACAAATCCGAAGCTTTTAATGTCATTTCACACGAGTATGTACAATTTATTTGATTTTGATGGATTGGTGACAGTTATGTTATATTAGTTGGAAAGTCCAATCCCTTCTGTAGAATTTGATGAATATATTAATGCAGAATAATCCCGATTTGTTTTCCCCTATCAGCTATACACACACACACACATTTAGTGCTGATTTTAGATTTTAAACAAAATGTGTGCCAAAATTCAAATGCAAATACAAATGCAGATGGAGATTATTTTTTTTGACGGTTGATCGCGAGTCGTGCGGAAAAAAAGTCGTGTGTGTGTGTGTGGGAATGATTTTAATATATATAGGAGAGTGTTTTGAGGTTCGTGTGAAGAGATTTTTTCACGTGATCAACTAGTGATTTTATAATAATGTACATGTCGTGGGTCAGAGCGGGCCTCGGGTGGGAACGGGCCTACCCTGCTTTGACTTTGACCCGGGCGGTGAATACAAAAGTACATGTTTTATCACTCGTTTGTTTTCCCTTTTAAAAGCATTTGAGCATGTGACACGACAATTGCCAATTGGGAACTCGCCAGTCGCCAGCTAAGAATTGAATGGTTAACATTACGCAAATGGTGAAATATTAAAAAACTCAGGGATTTGCCTGCATGGTTGTGTTTTCCACAGTTGATTTACCTATGGCTTGCAAAAATTGGGTGAAATCCGTTGGGAAAAAGAGGCACAGTGGAGAGTTTTATATACGGAAATGGAAATACATTGTTGCTTATGGCGCTCCATGTTAATTCCTTGTCTGCTCGCCCTCACTCTTCACGCGCTCACACTCACACTGACACTCGGTTATACTTATATCGCTTCACATTCACTTTCACAGCATTGTGATAATGTGGAGCGCATGTTAATATTCCTATATGCAATAAAGCTCAAAGCAGGAAATGAGATTAAAACTGTCACTCCATGTGATGACTTCACCCTAAAGAATTTTCAAATTTAGATGGTACATTTGCGGTATAGAATTGCAATTTCTGGCAGGAAAGTTTTCAAGCATTTTTGATGTATTAGACACAGACACACGCTGTGATACATATATTACATATCACAGTGTGCAATTTGAAGGGGGGAAGCTTATTGCGAATGAAAAGTCCCTTTCCAATGTGTTTGTTTATATAATATAGACTCTATATACGTATACATATACGTTCAAGGCATTTGGACTCGATACATATATACTTAAATATACATATGCCAACAACAAGGCAATTAATCAAACAAATTCCACATGTTTCTTATGTTAAATTTCCGACAGGGAAAAAAAGCATGACAAAATTCGAAAATTCACATGCATAAAAATTTAATTATGTATCTGTGTACGATCCAAAGTACATGTAGATGTAGTATATAGTAGTATTTAATTAATTAATTTGGAATGGGGTTGAAATCCTTGCTCTTCCCTCGGCTATTTTAATGTGAAGAGAAAGGAATTTTCCCAAAATTATTTTGAGATTTTGAGGTTCGATATTCGATTTCGAGATCCTTTTTTTGTTTTTCGGTTTTCACAGTATATATAAATAAGTATATTTCAACCGTATTTGAATAAATTAAATTCCATACGAATTTTTTTTGTTGTTGAATTTCGTATATATTTGCTTTGTGTGAATTGGACATGGCAGTCGAATCAGGATCATCTCCTTTCATGATGGTGAATCACGATTACATGGACTTCCTCGTAAGTGTGGTGGTGCTGTGTTCACTTATTACTTCATATATATATACTTATGTTTTTGTTTTAATTTGAGTGAGTAATATATCGTCGGTTAAGTTCCATAACCGTGTATTATCATTTGGCCCTAGAAGGCGCATACTGAACGTTAACATATATGTGAACGCGCACGCAAATTCGCCTTCTATAGGGCCAAATGATAATACAGGGTGATGGAACTTAGCCGACGATATATGACTATGCAATGGTCGTCTCGTACGGTTTATGGAAAATCCACTATGTATATTTCAATGAAATTTGTCACACACACACACAGTATCCAATCAATTTGGGCAACTGGATGAAAGCGGACGTGGAGCGACATTTGGACGAGTACATTTCTCATTTCACTGGGGAGATTGAGAAGAAGATGACGGAAATTGAGGGGAGAGCTTTAGCAAACAAGGACAATGAACAAATCCACTTACTTTACAATGATTTAAGAGGACTCACAAGCTCCGTATGTAGAAGTGGATAGAAAAACCCGTCGGAGACGTGGATCTAGTTTAAAAGATATTCGAGTTTTCCTTTTGGCCACTTTGGTTCCAAGGCGTTTCTTGATGATTTTGTAATTCGAAAAATCACAAGAAATAAATCGTCATATATTTTGTTTAAATTTAACTAAAGTTTTTAAATTAATTAAAAATATTTGCAATTTTTTTTTACACCAACTTTTTCTATATATAATATGGAAAAAAAGTGAAAAGTAGTAGTCGACCCCTTTTCCCATTCACTTCTACATATTAAAACTCAACAGATATTTGAACTGTGGTCCGTTAGAAAAATTTCATTACAATTGGACTCTCAGAAAAAACGTCGCTACGCAAATGTGTCTGCCTGCGGAATTCTTATATTGGATCAGCGATACGCCAAATAGGTCAGCTTTTGAGAAACATTTTACTCGATGGTGACAAACAGTTTCTTCTTGCTGTTTTATCATGGGCCGTAAAGGCGTTTTAATCCGATATTGACCTTTCTAACTGTTTCTATAAAATAGCCCATGTTTTCCTACATAAGAATTTGCAAAAAAGTGAAAATACGTCTCCGACGGGTTATTCCATCCACTTCCTCATATTACAATATTTTAAGCTCAAATAATAATGGAAATGCATATTATACATATTATGTATTATTAGCTCTGTGGTATTTTATTATGTGTGTGCATGCATGTGTGTGTGGTTGTTGTGAATCACAACTTGTGATGGGGGTATTTTTGTGATGGTGTATATATATAAATGTAGATTCGTGGGAGCATTAATCGATTCCATGGGAAATGGAATCGGAGAATGAATAAAATGAGAAATAATCAAAAGGCCCTTCAAGGGTACGTGGACCAGTTTCCCGCTCTGCTAAAGCTCAAACGGAAATGGGCCAGTTTGAAAGACAACTCGGCTGTGTCGGACGTCTCCATCGTGACCAAAACAAAAACATTCCGAGCTCACAAACTCATTCTCGTTGGTAAATATATGAAAAAAGAACAACTCATGTTGTTCAAAACAACATCCATATTTTTTTTAGTTTCATTACTACTTACATTAATCAATCTGAGTGACACTTTGCTTGTTAATTAATAACTATAATTATAATTATAATAACATAATTATAATATTTTTAGATTTATAATTATAATAATTGTGTCAAAATATATATAGTGGCGAGCTCAGATTTTTGAAGGGATGTTCCGCTCGGACATGGTCGAGTCCACGACGAATGAGATCAAAATTGAGGATTTTGATGAGGAAATCGTTGAGGGGCTATTAGAATTTATTTACACTGGACAAGTCCATGCGGAAGCACTAAAGAAAAATGCGGGGGATCTCCTTCGGATTGGAGATAAATATCTTGTTCCGGATCTCAAAGAAATCTGTATCAAACCCATCGTGGACGGCCTGACGATTCAAAATGCGAGTCAAATGCTCATTCTGGCTCATCTCTACAGTCCAACATCCACTTTGAAATCCCAAGTTTTGACTTTCATCAATCGGTTAGTTTTTTATAAATATATGACGATGTGGATGAAAAAACGGGCAGCATACTACTTTTCACTTTTTTCCATATTCATATGTGCAGACACACATGGGCTATTTTATATAGAGAAAGTTACAAGTCTGTATATAAAAAAAATGCAAATACCTATTTCATTTTTGTTTTAATTAAGTTTTAATTAAAGAGATTTTCCGAGAAGGTTGAAACTAACGTTGATCAAATCGCCGCTAGAGTTTTATGATGGAACTAAATGTACACGGCACAGAGTTCAAGGAAATCTCTATATGAAACGAATTTTACTCGCGCATGGTTAATGGAAACGAAAACAATTTAAGGTGGCGGGAAGGTTCAAATCTCAGAAAATTCAACCATGCAACATGTGTGAATGACCCACAGGTCAAACCATTTTCACACACATCCCACAGACAACTCGTCAATGTCAATATGACAGTGGAGGTTCCAGGGTAAAGCCAGGTAGGCCCAGGCCTACTTGTAATTTTGACAGCTTACACTAGATAAAAAGGACTTTTCACGGATCATAACCAATCTTTCATTGAGTTTCCTTGATATTCCTTGATATTCCGTGAAAAATTCCCTTGGTGAGTCAAAGTTTTTTCAAAACATTTCTCAGTTTCTCGAAAACGTCCATGGTTGCATTGTGCATTCAATTGTGTGGGTCTGTGTGCCATTGCAATCATGTAGACCTTTGTGAATTAAAACAATTAGGTATTTTGGGCCCTTCAAACAGCGAAAACGTGCCCTACATTTTTCATCCTACCACATTTCGCCCCCGAAATGACCAAAAGTGCGCTACATGGTTTATTTTTTTCTTCTATAACGTTTTTTCTCTCAAGAAATTTGAACGTGCCTTATATAAATTGCACGTGACAACCAAAATGAATATGTATTAATTAAATGTTTAGCTTAAATGAGTTCACAAATACAGATCATACAAATCATAATACAGAAAATCCAAAAGGTTTGACAGGGAGAGGAAATTCATTATGCAAGATTTTAGTACAAATGAAAGGTGGAGATTTGCAGGGTATCAAGGAAATGGGAAATCTACCAGGCCTTTTCAGCTAACCTATAAGAGCTTTGTTGCATTGGATTCCAATTATTGGAATTTTAACATGCGCATCATGCTGTGAATTTCAATGTGAAGCAAGTCGCTTCAAGCGACAAGCGAGTTTGAGCAAGTGAAGAGCGAGAGCGAGCGGACAAGGAATTAACGTGGAGCGCCATAAGCAACAATGTATTTCCCGTTCTCATATAAATCTCTCCACTGGTGCCTTTCTTTCCCGACGGATTTCACCCATTTTTTGCAAGCCATAGGTAAATCTCATGTGAAAAACATAACCTTGTAGAAAAGCATTAGAATTTTTTAACATTTCAGCATTTGC
>JAIUND010004177.1:0-12883 GCA_034699125.1 Gisinianus flammeolus | reverse complement strand
TGGAGTTTGATATGGGGAACAACATATCCAAAAATTAGGAAAACTGTCGGTCGTTTTTTTTAACATGGTAAGCTACCGCCGCTTGTATGACCCCTCCTTATTATATATACCTTATTATATATGAATCTCAAAACACCATTTTTGTTATTATTAGAGTATGCATGAATATAAAGTTATTGTATCAAAGAAAAGAACCAAATGAACGATATTAAGTACACACAAAAAATTACGATGATTATGTATATACAAAAGGCTCAATACAAGTTTTACGGAATGGAAAATACGATAGAAAAAAATGTATATATTCAATAAAATCGATACTTACGGTTAAATTTTTTTAATTATCTTTTAACATTTTCGGATTTTTTTGTTTTATCTACTTTTATTTTACATATACATATCTATAAATTATACGATACAATTATATTTATATTCATTGACATCTGTGGCTGCCTGAGGAAAATTCTCATTTGGCCCCCTTTCAAAGTCTTTGTTTATTTGTTCCATTTACCGTTCATTTTTTTGCCCATTTTTCATTTTAGAAACCTTGACCCTAGACATCATCATTTCCCCTCGGGATATTTTTACGTAGGCAGGTTCCACGTGCACAATGTATAAATAAAGTTGATTCAATAAATATTGTCCAGAAATATAGATAATTGTTAAGGCTTTCATATATGTAACACTTTTTTTGTCTTTTTTTTGCTCACATTCGACTTGAAAGCCTGCTGTCTTTGTACATGTGAAAGTTCCTAATTCATTTAGGTCTGCACAGACAAAGTAAGTACCTATATAGTTATATAGTCAACCTTTTTTTTTTAATAATTTATGAGAAAGGATTATAAAAGAAGAAACCAGAAAAACACAATTATACAAGGTTTTTTCTCTTTCGTCTTCTGCTTCTGCTTCTATTTGCCATCAGGCGTAGATCGTGGATTTTCAAGTTATTTTTTCACCTAAATTATTATAGATGTGTCCATGAATTATATCCATGTTAAACTACAACAAGGTTTTAGCCCACATGATAAAATCAGCCTGGTAATTGGGAATTGGCAATCAACTGGTACTGGTTGTGATCGCTTTCATATAGTCATACATACTGTCATTCTGTGTATATGCTCAATGATTAACTATTAACTATTTCCCCCTATCAGTTCTATATATTACTTTAAAAATTAGGGCGGAATTAATTATTTTTGGTGTGCATGCACATTATTCACATACATACATCGTATTAATTGTAAGTAGGATGTAAAAACGGAGATTTCCCTTGGAGAGAACGAACGAACAAACAGAAGAAAAAAAACAAGAGAAACAACAGTTTTCTCAATTCGCCACTTGTCATGCAAGCCAGCAGACTGCTCGGCTCCTATATATTCTGTATAGTCTATAGTCTATTGAATCTATACATAATACCATATCAAGTAATATTAGTCGGCTGACTCTCCTTCAATTGCCAAAGTTCGAATTCAAAGTCGAATTCAAAACGAAACCTCACACACACACACACACACACACACACCTGCATCATCAACTGAATCTGGATCTGACTTTGGGACGCTTGTTTCTAGTTGCTACCCAAATATCATTTTCATCATTATCAAATCCTTGATAAAAATCCTTGATGAGCACACAGTCTCTATAATTATAAGCCTCTTGTTGTATTAGGACGGGAGGTGGATTCTCAACTTTGTATAAAGAAACCATCCTATAATCTTTTGAGATCGAGAGAATTTTGTCTAGAGAGTGTCTAATGTGTCTATATAGATGTAGAATTGTACAGAAATTCTACAGAAATTCAAAATGGAATAATACTAGGGATAAAACTAATCGTCAGACAAAAGCCACATGCTTCACGAGTCTATTGATTAAAAAAAAGTTAAATAGCACAACTATAATCATCAAAATTATACCATTTCAAAATATATGTATACAGATATTTGATATATATCTGTATGTAAGACTTTTGTCCAGTACTTTACACATATTTACACATATGTACATATATATAGCAAATATATAAACACTGCAATAAATAAAGCCAAAGCGGCTGGCACTTAATCAAAGACGAGTATGATGAAAACAGTCGATAAAAAAAGTTGTTAAAATAGTTTGAGATAAATTTTTAAAGATTTATTCCAGGTAATCTTAAGACTTTAATAATAATCAATAAAGCAGCAGAGGAAACTCGAATGCTATCAAGTATACGTATTATATGCAAATGTAAACCAAGCAAAATCGTACACTAAAATCATTACAAAAAAGTACTACTTATCCATACAGCAATACCATACCAAAGAATATGGTTTATATTCAATACTTAATTTTGCGTAAACCTCTTCCGCAAACGGAACAAACTATACATACAGTATAATAATTTGAAATGGTAAATTGTCTATACATATCGTTTGCCAACTGCAAAAAGCAACAAAGGTGGTATATGTATTTAACACAGTTCGTGTCAAATGAGGAATTGAATGAATCTTCCCACGTTCGTCAGAGAACATTAAAGTTGAGATAACATGTCTATCAGGATAATCTAAATGGACTTGTGTCGGACTATATCTTTTGTATACAATACTTTTGTAAAATCGGAGGGATATCTCACGGAGAGAGCGTTGGAAATTGAAATCTTAGCCATGTATTTATTAACATTTTCACACTTTATTTTATGGTTTCACGTTTGTGTATATTGACAATTTGGGAGCCATTAAATATTAAATATTAAATACATTTATGCATGCATGCCATAAATCTATTATAAATGGATCAATCGAAAATCAATAAATACTCTTGAACGGAAATTATGTCATTTGGATTGGGTAAATGTGCCAATTTAACCAATTTAACCAGAGTTCATTCATCAAGTACAATTTGCAGCACATATAATTGAGAGCCTTATTAAAACTTTTGAACGTGCGAATGAATAAGAAATAAAGGAAAGTCGTAAAATTTTGTATCAGTAAATATATAGTACACATGTGAATGAAAAAAGAAAAAGCAGCAACTATTTATACGAATTGATATTATTATCAGTAGTATAGTAGTAGGTATAAATTTGCATAAGGTATACCAATATCACGTTAAACACAGTCACAATTAAGCATAATGACAAATGACCGAGTAAAATATGTGAAGGCATGCAAAGTAAAAAAGATTATATCAAAGAAATTCAAATCAATATCAGTTACGATTCACCAGTATACAATTATTATCATTATTATTCCTATGACAATTTTTATCCTCCCCCTGCATATGTGTACATATAGTACATACACATGTAGAATATGGAGATATGAAATCCACGGGTAGAATAGGATTTATAATCATATTAATCATGTCGTGTCAGGCGGAGACGGTTAGTCAATGCCAATGCCGCATTTTTAGCCAATCTTTTTTGCTGTTCAAGAAAAAAAAACGGTTAGCATGTGTGAAATAAATTTAGAAAATAATATTATCTCTCCAGATATACCTACACATGTGATGTAGCACGTATTACACATTTTACAAGGAGTTGAAGTTGAATTGAGTCGACGGGAAGCGAGACATTTATGTAAGCACATTGAGTTAGTAATGAAAACTGCATACATCAACAAGGTTATGTCATTGTAAAAAATATATCCATGTGTAATGAAATTTGAATTCAAAATACCATCAACTGAAATGTTGAATCAAAAAATAACCTTCAAGTAAGAGAATTCAATTTTACATTTGAAAATATTGACAACTCTTGAGAATCCTAAGGCAAATTCAACTATACTTTTCATCCATTTTACGGCATTTTGCGCATATTTAAAGTATAGTCAATATATCAAAGTAAAATATATGAAAATATAATGAATGTCTAAAGAGTCTGTATCAAAGGTAAAACATTCATGTGTTTAACATTGATTCATTTCCTCAGAACTATATATACTGGTTGTATAGAAAAACTCGAAAAACGTTTCATTTCCTCCCGAAATATCTCATCATGGAGAAAGTACTGATTAGACAAAGCGCGTGGAATTCTCTTTGACTTATCTTATTACCCTAAAAACGTGGTGGAGTCATGATTTCGGGTGGGAAACATGTCAAAACTTTTTAGATAATATCCAAAGTACTTATACTAGTACATTGTTGATTGTTGACCACACAGCGAAATTCTCAACAGCGGAACCTTGAGTATTTTAATGCTTATATGATACTTGACTTAGACCTATATAACAGGAAATCCTTGGACTTTCACTGACGCCTATAACTTCCTTTTATATCCTTTTAGTCATATGTAATTTCAATTCAAAAGTCCAGGAATGTCATGCATTTGTCTTGATCACATCTATAACGACAATGAAAAACAGTGAGTACATTTCAGTCGCAAGAATTGCAAGAATTTAGAATTTGTATGGAAGTTTGTTGTGCACATGCTCACGCTTTCCAATTCCTATTCAAAACGGCAGTTTACACTATATTATGAGATACCGAATAATAAAAAACAAGTACAGTCTGAAAAGATGATGCATTAAGATGTATATCTATGAGGTAAGTCGGATTATGTATTGATATTTACTAGCCTTGAACTAAATTGTTATTTATAAATAATTGTAATTATACTAATAATAATCAATAAAGTTTATTACACATGAATGTTATTTCTGTCTCCAAACTATGTATATTCAATTCATTTCATCTTCATACCATTTGTGTTTTACTTCAATACTGAAGACGACTAACTACAACTGAGACAAAGTCAAAGATGTGCAAACCGTGAGAAAGTCATCATCATCATCAAGAGTCGGATCTCAACAAAAATCACAGACGAAACTGTAGTATAATTGGGTCTTAATTAACAGCAACTTTGACTATAACCTTCTCACCCAAGATAAGAAAATATTCTAACTGCATGTGCTACATATGTATTGAGATAGGTAGGATTTGTTTTATTATTTTTATTATAGTTTTATACTGTGTATAGACGACCTCTCTTTCTCTTTATCTCACACACAATTATACGAGATGCTATCTGAATCTATATACAATCCACAGTTTACAGTACATGCGATAAAAAATGAAAGCAGAGACGACGGCAGACGCTCGAATTCTCATACGCTTTTTTGCTTAGGTAGCTTTTTATTTGATTTTGATTCCTCATATGTTTGTATTATATGTATAAAAACGTGAGCATTTTTTATTCTTATAACGATTATTTAAAAATAAGAAGACCCAAGATCAAACAATTTTTTAGTCTAAATGGAAATGTCACACACAGTCTCTTAATTTAAAAGATGGATTAGGTGACTAAGGCGGGTAAGAAATACAGATATATCTGTACGATGTGCATATTTTACGTCCATGCATTCATCAACATCAATTCAGGTTATGTTTGAATTTGAATGGGAATCGATGAGCTTCTCCACTCGGATGAGGACCACGAGGGTGCAAAGCAGTGAAGTCGAATGATGTCTTTGTCTGGAAATATCAGTGTTCGGAGTCTTTTGGAAGTATTTTCAGCTTCATTGTAATATTTGGATGGTAGACTCAATTCATCTCGGATCAGATCTATATTTGATTTATAATCAATCGTAATAAAATTCAATTGACTTGATTTAAATTTTTTTTGTAAAAATATAAAAATACATAATATTTAAATGATAAATGATGATCATACGTTTTGGCACGATCTCTAGAGATCCATTTGATCTCTCAAAAGCCAAAACATGGCCTTTGGAAAAGTAAAACTTGTTGGGTGAACAGTAAATGTCAACGGGTTTACTCGTCACTATTTGAGTTTCGTTATTTTTGATGTCGTGATGTATTGGGATGATTTCCTCATCGTGACTGGATAACTCGTCCAAGCTTAAAACTATGTGTGTAAAGTAAATGTAAATACAGACAAAAATATTGGAAAACGAAATTATGTTTTCCTCGCATTTCGTTTTCCCTATACATACCTATATATATGTATATAAAATAATATGTTTACCGGCTTTCCCGTGAACTTTAGCATATAGAAAATCCTGAGAAACTGAATCAACCGAACATCTAAAATATCCTTCATAGTCCGTACTTGATTTCTTATATCCTGAGCAGCCTTTGGGTAATAAATATTTGGGGATTTTTATGTTTGAATCACTGAGAACGTTTCTTGCCTTCTGTACAATGCTGGGTCTATCCGTGTAGATGTTCCCCTTTTCCATGTCTTCCTCCTCCTCTTGATCTTGATGACCATTTTTGTGGTGGAATGGAAACTTTTTGTCTCTTGACGATTTCAAATTTTGAAGCCCAGAATTGCGAAGGGAACATTCTGAAGGGGATGAGCATGATGGGAAAGGGATCATTTCTGGCGCGACGAATGAATTGACGGTGCAACAAAGGAAACCATCCAGTTTTTCATTGTAGGAAAATGAAATGTTTTTATCGTTACCCGCTACTGACGAATATTCCCAAGTGTGAAGTGGCCTCAGATTCTTGTTTTTCTTGTCTATGGAAAGGAATTCCATGGGATGACCATGAGAATTAAAATTCCCTGATTCGGATGAGTCCTCATCATAATTGTCCACAATACTCACACAATGAATACGAGAGTAATTGGGAAATTGATTAGGATCGGCTTCAAATGTAGCCACAAAAGGGAATTCACTATCCGCATTGAATCGATATGAAATTTTGGGGAGAGTTGAGAAAGGATGGGAAAATTTGAGCGTCAAATTTTTCCTCCCTTCACAAATGAATCGTTGCTTAATGTTTTTATCCAAGTAAACATAATTTCCTTTCACTGTTGGACGGACCAATAAATCTATACAAGGAAACGAAACAAATCAGATCATAATTAGTCATTTCATTTGAATCAGTTGTATATGTAGTTTCCTTTCACTTACTTTTAGGAGCTTCAACATGGACAATGATAGTATTCGTCATAGACTCGTTTCCTGAACTACAAAAATACTGACCAAATCCTGCATTCTTATCCACAAAATCCTTGTAAAAGAGATTAAACCCAATTTTTGGGTTAAAATTGGAGCTCGGAACCCTTTCCGGATGACCTGTAGACGACTCCATTTTAAAAAGAAGTGTAGATGAACTTGGTGATGATGTTGAGCAAGG
The DNA here is from genome assembly GCA_034699125.1 of Gisinianus flammeolus. Taxonomy (NCBI): domain Eukaryota; kingdom Metazoa; phylum Arthropoda; class Collembola; order Symphypleona; family Katiannidae; genus Gisinianus; species Gisinianus flammeolus. Next base: position 5,803 of record JAIUND010004177.1, on the reverse strand, counting down.
GATGACGATGGACCCTTCATTCATATTTGCTACAACAGTCTGAACAGATTCCGGAACAAAAAATTTTGGTCCTGAGAACAACAAAATGACAAGAAGGAAATCCCGAAATTCTAAATACTTCGTGCTATATACATTCACAATAGATTTGTTTGAAAAGAAAAGAACATAACAAACCTGGGACGAAAACGTAAAAGAAAACTAGTTGATGTGGATTCGCTATAGATTTACAAGTATAATTCCCTGTACTTTGTTCATTCAAGTTTCTCATATGAATAGTGGACGAGTACTGATACGTTGTGGGCTCGTAAAAGTCTTGAAAAGTCCTACGAGTTTCAAGTGAAAGATCTGCTGGCGGATGCTGCATAAAAAACATTTAAAAAAACGGAAACTTTTTTCTCTCTCTCTCTCTGTATCTTTGGAAATATTTTTATAGTGAAATATTTTGTCCCGTGTCATTACCCCGGCTCCATTATAGCTCCAGGCGATGGGAAACGATGAAACACATTCGAAGCGTATGTCAACACTATCTTTTAAAATCCTCTCAGTGAAAATCACATCGGAATTTGGGTTTTGACTCAAAATAACTTCCAATTGGGATTTCCGTGGACTCACTGGATTGATTACTGGTCTCCAACTGGTCGAAAGTTTTCCATCTCTGTCCGCAGTATTTCCTTCAAATCCATATTCAATCGATGCCGAAGGATATGAATTTGAATTTGAACTCGAGTCACTTTCCTGGACGAGCACAATTCGAGCTTGCAACTTTTGTAAACCAATAACGTAATTCTCTGGTATAATGAGTACTAATGGAATAATAATTGACAATATTTTGGATCTGAATGCCATTATTATATTATGGAGAGAAATCTTGAACGTTTGAACAGGAATTACTTCTGACTCAGAAGTTCTGAGGATAGAAAGTAAAAATTTTGTAAAAAAGCTTAGAGCTCTACGACCGTGGACGAATTACTAAATTGTAAAAAATAAACAAAAATGAGCCTGCACTTTTATGAGACAAGAGACAACTGTACGAAACAAAAACCAAAAGTGTTCTAGATTGGAATTGAAATTTGGTTGCATAACAAACCAAATGAATAGATAAAATATGTACAAAGAAGTGGCAAAAAGAGTTTCCTGTATAGTTTTCAAGTTACACTCTTGCATAAGTATATAGGTAGGTATACACATACACACGTTTAATTTCTCTCGAGTTTGTCTTGTGTTTTTACGATGCGAATCGGAATGCAAAAAAGTTAAGAATTTCCTAGGTTTTAAGATTCAAGATTTGACTATATGCACACACACACAGTAAGACCGGTTTAACAGGAGAATGACTTTAGTTTTCCCACAACAACTGACAAAACACACACGAGAGACGATGAAGACACTGTCGTTTTAGTAAGTAGTTTCAATTGCAAAAATGCTTTTATCTCTTTCATCGGATGCCAAAAAAAAATGAATCCCTCGAATTTTTATGAATGATTACGTGTATAAGTACAAAACAATTTTCTCACTTTCCTACTTTCTCTATACATATACTCGGCAAAGTATTTAGCTCATTAAAACATTTCGCCGTACAAAAATCAAAACAACTTTTCATCTATATAGTGAAACATTGAGATTAGTACAGTATATATTTTGTATACTTTATTATCATATTTTAAATAGTCACGAATCCCCCAAGTTATTTTATACAATGATACTTTAAATTTGATTTGGGTTTGTACAAGTATTACATAAGTTTACATAACAATACAATTTACAGATGATACAAATGCTGGTCCTCATCTCCGCATTTGTATTTACACACTTTAAATATATGTAATATATGTACACGCAAATTGATACGTAATATAAATGCGGTATTGACACAGGAAGATTGTAATGTGCTAAAACCGGACTTATCTTATTCTACAAAAAAAAAATACTTTGATTGGTGCGTAATAATATTAATATGATTGTATATTATTACAAGAAATTAAACTTGACTATACATACGCTAGAACGAAAAACTTTGGTTGAAGGTAAATGACTAAATTCATAATCGCGAATAGCGATCGACAAAAATGTAGAGACCGTTTACATTTACATACATACTTACTTAGTGGTGAACGGTGATGCGAGTTAAATTATTAACAAATACTAATTAATTAATTATTATCACGGCTTATTTTATCAGAAAAATTGTAGGGAAATGGCTATGCTATGTTATGTAAGTAACTCAAAGATTCTTATGTGTAGAGACCTTTTTCTGGGTTTATAAAGAGACAACTTTGATCCTTTGAAAATAGCAACAATGGAATTGAGGCAAAAAATAATCAGGTATATTATACTTCAAGAGATTATGAAGCAGTGCCATTTTTCTTTTCATTGATAATTGAAAATATTTGATATATATCTACGTAAATACATAGGTACGTATCTAAGTTGGAATTCACGATTAAGTTACGAATTTATACACTAAAAATGATTTGTGGAATTTGTCCAGATACAAAAGTATCAGACCCAAATGGTCCTATAGGGAAAGTAAAGCTAACCTTGATTCCATCATGACAGTCAATACTTGCCTGTGGAACATTTTTACTGCCATAATACGCATCAATTTGATGTGAACCGTAACCCGCGGATCCGAATCCAGCACTTGAACTTGCACCGAAAGCAAAACCCAATTGACCTCCCCCAGTAAATACTCCTTCTCGAACAATCTGGAAAAAAAATTCCATTAAGTACATGCAATTTTCATTCCATTCGTTTAGTAGGTAAAACTCATAGCAGTATTATATATAACCAACTTTTAAAGTAGCAGCCAAATTGTAATCTTCAAGCGGTCGGATTTCGAGTGCTTTTTCAAACATGATTTGAAATGGCATACGAAAATCGTAGTTTCTCCCAGTTCCCTCTAAAGAACGACTCCCCATCGGAAATTGCCCCTTAAATAATTGGATGGTTGCATTGAACTTTAGGCCAGAAATGGAACTTGAAACTGCATACACACCCTAAAAATTTACAGTTTACTCAGGATTAAACTAAAGCTACTCAAACTGTATAGATAAAGAAGAAGATGAAAAGATTTATTTTATTTACGAGTCCATGGACAAAAATTCGTTGATCCGTTCTGAACCTAATGAGAAAAACATGTTTATTTAGTTAATGTAAATGTACTGGAAAACATCCCAATTAGATTCCCTTCTGATATGGCACCATATTCCCCAGAAGTAAATCTCATGTAGGAAAATAAAGTATTACAAATTTGGGCTAATAACTTCACGGAAGAACTGTAGACGTTATCCCCTGTTGAGAATATATGGCCAAATTGGAGAACTTTGCTTAAAACATCCGAAAACCGGTTCAAGTAATGCATCTTGGGCTGGAATGAATTAAAAGAATAATTCATTACTTGTACGCGCGTGGTTGATATTCGTAATGAAATGACATATAATGTAATATAATGACTGTCAAACATATTTAGTAAATATGATATTTACCTTGAAAATTCGCTTTGTTGTTGAGAATGGAGTTTGTGGTCGACATTGTCTGTATTCATCAAAAAACACATCATTTCAAATCTTGATTTCCATTGGATTTTGTTCTATAAGTATGACCTTTAATTTTGTGATACATGCTCCAATATTATAATATTACACTATATATACGTACTTTTGATCGCTGCTAATGCACAAATTCATAAAAACGCTTATTATTTCATCTTTACTTAAAATATCCTTCGGTACGACTTCGATCGAGAATTCTGAAAGTACAAAACACATTTCACAAAATCCTTAAGCTGAAACCTTTACATAAAACTCCAAAACCTTATGCAATGTATGTAATTATTTATTTTCTACCTTCTTGAGTCATTGAGGGGAAACGAATTAAATGTAAAGCTAGAAAAACAATTATAGTAATCACAAATGTTTTGTACATTGTTACGTTGGTACGGTATGAATACAACTATTTAGTATTTAGGTATCTTAATTCAAGATTTTGTATACCTCTTCCTAAAACTGCCCTTTGATTTTCTGATGATGGGTCTTTTCCCAGTCGTTTGCACTCTGATTCACTCCAACTAATAATACATAATGATAAGGTTCATGAAGGGAAACACTTCCGAATTATATCATTCATTGATCATATTTTTCTAACCTGAGGATTGCTTTGAAAAGTAAGCATTCGCTAATTCTCAAATTATCGCGAGAGAGAAGGGAGCAAAGAGTATCAATTTCAATCTCTAGGAATTCTTCCGTCAAAATGACCTTGTCGATTTGCCTGAATATTTAATCAAATTCCTCATAAAAATTTAAATTCCTGCAATGTATGTTTGTATAGAGACTCCATGCATGATGTTGACGTTATACATACCTATCAATAAATTTGAGGCAGACTTCAGCTAATTGTGGCTCATCAAATACGATTGCACGATTGTATATTAAAAAAACATTTTCGGGATTTAATTTGGTTATTAAGAGGTCTGTACATTTGATCCCGAGATGAGGAACAATATAGATTTTTGCTGGTTTGAGCATGAGCAATGCTTCAACATCATCCATACCACAATCAAATTCATCAGTGTACAGGTATTTTAAAAACTCTAGAAAAACTTCTGGTTCCAAGTCTTGTATCTTCAGTACATTATCTGACATGGCCATTGGTCCGTAAAAGAGTTTCTCAAAATAAGGAGAGCCAGCCGATAAGATTCTATACAAAAGATATTCAAAATCTAATTACATTTTACAAAAAAGCGTTTCCACTATAAATATTTCCATCAATCGGCAATACATAACTCGTAAGAATAATTGATAATTACGTTTTATGACCGAAAATGGGAGTTTCTCGAGGTCCGACGAGGAAACGAACGTCACTAAGACCTTTATTTAATGAACGAATATAGAATGAAAGCCATTAACAGGACTGACGGGGAAATTAATTAGTCTTGATTGTCTGTAATGTTGACACGAAAACTTACGTTCATTATTCACAAGAAACGACAGTCGTTCCTTTACGACCTATAACCGTAAATACAGATAAAATGTACATGTGTTAAACACACTGTTACTTTCATCGAATAATATAATAATAATAATAATATGATAATGCAGTCTGCCTTCTACCGTTTTACTCTCCTGCCAGCTCTGAACTTCATTATTTCTCACTGGTCTGTCCAATTCTAGTTTGAGATCCAATCTACAATTATATGTTACATGAATTAAAATATTTTGAATGTGTCATTTCATTCTTCATACCACTCCATATAAATATGATATTTTAAAAATATCTTAACCTTCTCTTTTTGCTTGTTAAAGCTGTGGAGTCACCGACGCTTCCAGCGCTGCTGTTAGAGTCAGCTGAATCCATTTTCCATTAAATTTTTAACTGACCAACTAATCTGCTGTAGTCTGTAGTCTTTGGACGGTCAAAGTTTGATATTTGAAAAGTTCTTTGAAATATCGTAGAAATACCTTTTAAGTTTTGACTGCAGATACAAGGAGAGATTACATTTAACGAGTATTGGTCTCACATTTTAAGTTTACTATATGCCGTCTATAAAATCTATACAGTGGTCAAATGATTTGACATTCAATGCTGTCAACTGACCAGTGACCCAGCTTTGGGTCAGAGTATAGAGTAAAAAAAACAGATGGGGAAATAGGATTCGCTTTGAATCTTCCTGAATTGTAAAGTCATCCTTGGACACTTGCAATTAATATGTAGAACTGGATAGAAGAACAGGTCAGATACTACTTTTCACTTTTTTGCATATTAATATGCACAAAAACATGGGCTATTTTATAGAAACAGTTAGAAA
>JAIUND010004176.1:0-12884 GCA_034699125.1 Gisinianus flammeolus | reverse complement strand
TCTCTCTCTCTCTCTCTCTCTCTCTCTCTCTCTCTCTCTCTCTCTCTCTCTCTCTATCCTTTTCGACCTCTGTCCTCGAATAACAAATATTACGACTTTCTGCGTATGGCTCTACCATGCCGGTGAACTAACGACAGACTCAGACCTGGAACATAGATAAAACTGATAAAAAATATATATTTTTATACTCTTGAAAATACATTATGTATTATTATGTATTATTATTATTTTATTATTATTATATAAGACATAAAAATAATGTGTATAGGAATAGGAGCGTAAAATATTTCGACTGCAACACACAAGATAAATAAATATTGTATGTAGCTTTATGGTATTCAGTATTTATCGTTTGTATTTAGCCCACACAGAAAATGGCAATCTGACGATATTTATTTTGTCAGTGGTTGCGTGTGCTCTGTGTATCTGTACGTTGATATCGTTTTTTTTCGGTTGTGTGTATTGTGTATATATATATTTTTCGACGTGGATCTCATCTCTTTTGGTGTCCACTCTCCTAGTAGTTGTAATAGTTAGAGTATGAGCATCTTTGTGTGTATATGAATCTAGAAACTAGAGGAATTAACTGTGTTGTCCTGAGAAACAAGAAATAAATAGATAGAAAGAGAGAGAGAGAGAGAGAAAAAAGTAGAGAAAGAAATCTGTTCCAGAGACCAAGTTAAGATAGAGTATCAAAGTCTTTCATCTTTCGTGGCTCACAATCTCACATTTGAGATTAAGGACACGAGAATCCTGATCACATGTCTTGATGTGTTCTTGTCTTGTAGGGTGAAGCTGCCATTTGGAGTCCGGAAACAGGAATTGTGGACTGGGCTAGAGTTACACTTTCCTATGGAGAAAACTTTAAGAGACGTGGTGGAACGATATATCTCAACTTCCCCGTCAACAAATTCTCGACCGGAGGAAATGATTACCCTGTGTTAATTTTTGACCAAGCTGGCCAAGTAAGATTACATATAAAATGCATTTTCATATATGTATCCATTTATATTTATATATTTCTATTCTATATATGTACATGTATATATAAAAAGCAAAATATCTCAATCCTAAATAATCCTATTATTTACTCCATCTTTGTGTCTCATTTCCCCCAAAATACCTTTCTCAGTTACTTACAAGTTTTTAGACTTTTTCTAACCATAATCCGAATTCAAAGTCCAATCTGAGTACCGGTACTTTTCTTTTTTTTTCGTTTGAAGATTGAGAAAACATAATTTGATTGAGAAGAGAACTGAATAGGTTTTTTTTTTTAAAAAAAAAAAACTAAAGAAAAGAAAATGTCCTCGTTGTCGTAGTCATCGTAATTTCAATCTACATTTACGACTTTTGTATTTGAGATAAAAAAAATTACTGATCCTTGACATTCAAAACCGTAGTTCTTGGTTCTTCTTGTTAAGTTGAAAGTGGGATTTGTTGTCAACTGGAATTGTGAGGAACTGAAAGGAAAACCTTGAGAAAAGATTAGTTGTAAAAATCTTTGCTTTGAGTATAATTTCTTTTGACTCTCATGACAATTTATTGTAGAGGGCCAAATTAACCATTCACTATAATATACCCACTCAGATATTTTGAAGAGTGCTTAAGTCATGTTTCTTACAATTAGAGGAGACACAGAGATAGAGATAGAGAAAAAAACCTGAGTCCATTTGCTTACTCTACACATCTAAAAGACTTACACACAGAATTATGTAGAGAGAGAGAGTGAAAGATAGGAAGAAATGTGTGTATTATATTTGTGCTCCAATGATCAGTATGTAATAGTATGTATATATGTAACATGCACATCCATAATTTATTATTATGATTATAAACTCCGCAATGTCGTTCACTTCCACCTAAATTAAGAGCTCACTTTTCCACGAAAGTCAAGTCAGAAGAAATATTAAAAAAATACCGAGAAGCTTAGACATTTCCTCGTATATGCTTTATTTGTTGGATATCCATGAGTGGCTCAAAATTGTCTCACATGTCCTTATTATTAGTATTATTGTTATTGTCCTGAAATCTTCAAACCCTACATTTTTTTGAGAATTTTTGTGAATATCCTTTTACATTTTACTACAGAATTTCCTGCTTTATCATTAGCCGTGTACATTCACGTATTTATTGTCATTATAATCATTATAGGGTATGCACCATGTACATTTGATATAATCATTATATGTATTTATTTTTTCAACTCTTTACAGTGTATCAAGTCCAAGTATGTGTTAACTTGTGGGGGCCTGCAATCAGATCGTCTTTCTAAACTATCTGGAGGTAGTGGTAGTCCAAGAATTATACCATTTCGTGGGGAGTATCTTCTTCTAAATCCAAAGAAATGCAATTTGGTCCGGGGAAACATTTATCCTGTAAAATCAAACACATTACTTACCAAAAAAAGATTAAAATTGTATACAATTTAACATTTAATTTGAAATTCCTGTTTTTTTTTCACCAACAAATCTTACACATTTTTTTGTTGTATTAAACTTCATTCGCTTACAAAGATTTGAGTCAAACTGTTAAAAATATTCAAATTAAATTTTCGCACAAAATGCGCCATAAATTTTCGATTTTGAGTCGGTATATTTTGTAGTGCGTTGATTGTTTTGTACTTATTGTTTTTCTGTATTTTATGAATTTGGTTGGGTTTTTTTATTCCTCAATTGTCACATTCAGGTGCCAGATCCTAGATTTCCTTTTCTCGGAGTACATTTCACGCCAAGGTACATTTCAAAGAAAAACAGTACTTTTTTTTGTACGCATCACAGTCAAAGTACTCAAAGTGGATAAAATTGTTTTTAATTAAATGATTTTTTCATTTGATTTCAGAATGGATGGGAGCGTTTGGCTGGGTCCGAATGCCATATTAGCTACGAAAAGAGAAGGATATTCATGGAGAGATTTTGATTTGAAGGATTTTATCGACATTATAAAATACAGAGGATTTCAAAAGTTAGCCGTTAAATATGCTGCTTTTGGAACTTCTGAAATCATCCGATCTGCTTTTATAAATCTTCAATTAAAAGAACTCCGCAAGTACATTCCAGACATTGGGCCTAACGATATCAGTCGGTAAGATTGTAATTCATTTTCATCTTATAATTGCATTTTTATGTATATGTATCACGTTACAATTAACTAACTCTGTTTTACATTGTTATTATATCTAAATCAAACTCAAGCTGTATATCATTTTCTATGTAAAATACACAAAATATAAATTTTTCACGTAGCATACATATACTAACTTACATACACAACAGTAAATGAAAGACAGGATGGAACATGCAATTAATTTTTGATTTGAAGTTAAAAAAAACTAAACGAACTCGATAAAATTTCATTACAGTAGTTGTAATTAGATTTTATGATTTCATGACGGCAAATGTACACATTTTCCCTTGTTGCTCAAATCCAATTCAACGAGGAAAGGCAGATGAGTACAAAAAAAAAGTTAGAGAATAAATGGCCAAGTCTGAAATCCTCATTTTCCGTAGAAGGGGCTTTGAAAATTATATTTTAAATTATTTTATATATATATCGATTGAGTGTAGCTAGGTAACAACTATATGCGAAACAAGAATAAGAAAGAAGAAGAAGAAGGAGAGGGAAAAAAAAGTATGAGCAGGGCTTTATCAGGAGTTCAGGAGTTTATCATTTGGTATTGGGTGTTCATTTGAAGGTTTGAAGGAGACACATTATTTTATATTTATTTTTGTAGAACAAAGAAAGCGGAACGTATTGTATATGTTTGTGTTTGTACGTGTGTGTGTGTGTTTTGGTACATGTAGTGAGTGCACGGGACTTTAGATGCTTATAGATGACGTAAGATTTTGGAAAACGATAAGAACTAATCTCACATTAGAATTCAAAGATGTTTTTGCAATTACGCATAGGATATTACGATCGTCAAAATAAGGCAAGTTTTAATAGTTGAGAGAGAGTGTATTTGAATCATGAACTTGAAATGCACTAAATGGAGATAAGATCAGGAATTAAAGATTAAATTAAAATCAAGCTCTTGGACCATGAATAATAAGGGGTGAAGTGATAGGTAGAAAACACCCATCCATGTGCATTGTTAAGTCGTCGTGTATGTAAAATAAAATCTGCCAGTAAGCAAAAAGTCTGAAAAAAAAAGATGAGATTGTGTACCTATAATATACATGTGTAGTATGTGTACAGACTGACATTGGTATACATATATACATATAAAGTACACATAGAAATGAGCTATCGATGCCCAAATTGCACGCATGCATGACTCATCATGATCACGACGTGAGAAAGCAAAATGCAACTTGAAGTCATGTCAGGAACAAAACTATGGTGTTAACTATAGATTTTCTTTGCCTCAATTGTTTGTCTTTAGCTGAAAATCCAGTTTTTAACCTCTATTAAAAAAAACTACCTATTTGATTTTTCACTGAAGACTTGTCTATGTGAGTCTTCTTTTCCTCTCTCTCTCTCTCATCTTTCCAATCAGTAGTCTTAAGCACCTATTCAGTGTTGTTCTAACAGACCAGAACCGACAGTACAAAGAGAATAGTTGAAAAAATTAAGACACTGGACTCATTGGCAAAAACAAACTTCACTATACTGCCAAATGGTTAAACGTAGAGCGTTTAATTTAGCCACCTTGATCTAAAGACTGCTCCTTCTTTCCGCCCACACAATATTCCTTTAGCACAATACACACATACACATATGTAATGTGTATAGATATGCACTCCTTCCATAATGTATAAGATGCAAAGCTGAAAACATTCTAAACATTATTCTTACGACTGTGTGTGTGTGTAAAAAAATACATACACGTTCTGATGATGTGTGTGTATTTTCAGTCATGTCTTGAAGAGATATACAAAAATTACCAACTTTTTTTAAAACTTTTTAAATACTATAGGTATACCTATTTACTATTTACTTATGTAATAATAATGTATATTGTAGTATTAACTTTTAGCTATAGTTGTTTTCGTTTTCGTATTCATTTCACTTCATTTCCTTCATTGTGTTAGGCATGTTGTTGTTGTTGGTTGGCTTTTTATTAAATATCTCAAGTAGATCCATAAAAAGGACAAAAAGATTAAATAATGAATAGTGAGCGATGCGATATTGAATGTATATAAAATATATCCGCTTTTCATCAACACTATGAATTATTATGATATTATGAATTATTATGATATTATGTGAATTTGTGAATCCTCATTTGAAACAATTTTAATAAAGTTTTGTCTTCTTTTCTTTTTTTGTATGTTTTTTTGGTATATGCAGAGGGCCAGCTGGTGTGCGAGCTCAAGCGATGGATGAGGACGGGAATCTTATCGAGGATTTTGTTTTTGATTCGGGTTCTGGACCACTTTCATCCAGAATTCTACATGTAAGAAACGCTCCTTCACCTGGTGCCACTTCATCTTTGGCCATTGCCAAAATGATTGTAGACAAAATGCAAAAACAATTCTCATTGGCATAATGTGAACTTAGGAGCTTACAAACATATATACTAGATTTAGTTGAAAAAAAGCCATGATATTTTGGAGCATTTATTTTAATTCGTCTTTAATTTCCTTGACGATGTTCAATGTCACGAAAAGAGAAGGATTACTGTATTCAATATTCAACATTTAATAGCCAAAATCACAAAAAGAGCTCATACTAGTAGGTCAAATCTGCTTTCATATCAACTTTATATCGTACCTATATATTTTTTTTGTCTTATTTCCTCCTTCTGTTTTTTTCTTACTATCGTATATATGTATGCGTGTCTTTCCAGACTGGAAATTCCAGTAACTACTGATAATACTATAATACCGATAGAAATTTGAGCAATTCAAAAATCAGTTATTAAAATAATTTTTATTGTTCTAATAACTTTGAAGAACACATTAACGTTAATATTATATCATTATGTATGTGAAGGGATGTTGAAAAGAAAAAACTGACTACGCATTAGGCGTATGCATTATATATATATATGCATCTTTTTTTCGATGGAGATCAGGAGAAGGAAAAAGGTCTGTACAGAAAAAAAAGTTGTTCATTTTACAGATTTTTATGACGGTAGCTAGATAGATAAAATGAAAAATGAATCTTTTAATCTAATGATATAAAAATATTTTATTATGTTTACGTCTTTGTAGAATTTGAAATTGAGTGCAATATTATGTAAATGGTAAATTGTAGGGTTATCTATGGTATAATTTGACAGTTTGGGTCAAGATGAAATAATGAAATGGAATTTCTTGTATGTATATTTCCTACATACAATTCCACAAAAGAATACAAATATATAGTATATAGTCAAAATGTTTGCAGCATTGACAATTGAAATGAAGTGATATGTCTTTCGTTTTTGTTATATTAGAGTTTTTAGATGTCTTGTTCTTGTTATGAAAGAAATTTATACATTTACATATATATATATCCATATATAAATCTGTTCGTTCTGATATACATAAATCCTCAATATTCTATATATAAAATTTTCACTGAAACGTTCATCGTTCGTGCAATATAATATGTATATTTTTTTTCTGAATTATTTAATTCTTGTTTCCCATTTCGAATGCATTTTTTCTCCAAAAAAATTTCCGTCAGTACACAATTTGAATGTGGGATTTTTTTTTTCTGTCTTTATTGTTTTTGAAATTGTTTTATAGTAGGTTTTCTGAATATAGGTAAGTATTTTCTGGTATAGTTTGAGATCGGATTTAGTTTTTAATTCTTGAAATCTTCTACTCGACATTCAACATTTTCGATTCTCTCCTTCATTTCTTTTTTGCTCGATTTGATTCATTCAATGTTTCTTAGCGTCTCTTTGTCTACTGATGATTTTAATTCCTCTTTAGACTTAACTCGAGTTCAGGATATAGATTTTTAAGAATTTTAAACAGGCTTAAAAACGTAATTTATTTTGTAATCCGTCTGTACACTTGTGTGTGTTTCGTGTGATAGTATCTGTACGAAATGTGAGGAGATTCAAAAAAAAAAATGTTTTTGAATTTGTAGTCGACATGGAAGAAGAGAAGGGTAAATGAAAAATGTATCGAGAGTAAGTATGATTATGATAAACGTATATGCATAAGATAGAAAAGGAACGGTGGATTGAAAATGGTTGTGAAAGATGTTACAAAGATGTTATATATCATTATAATATGATATAAAAATACTTGGAGAATGTACATTCTTGGGGTTTAGAACTCTTTAGGGCTTTTGAAAGTCACGTTGAGCTCAGAATTAAATAGATTCTTTGAGAGTCTTCCTTTGAATTCCTGCGTGAAGATTAATTTTCAATACAAATATAAAATGGAATAATATAGAGTCCAGAGTCATGACAATATTCAATGGAAGTTTGAAGAGAGAGAGAGCTCAGACTTGGTTTCGTATCGTATAGTAATAATAGTCTGCACATCATCAGTAAAGAAATACATACAGTACAGACTTTTACAGAAATGGATCGCACAAATCTATTTTTTCCTATCTGCTCTTCTCCGTTTTTGTTCTCTCTTCTCTCTCTGTTATTCTCTCTCTGACCAATTCATTCCAACTCTGACTCTCTGTCACAGTGAGTGTATGTAAAGGGTAAAAGAGTACGAAGCCGGTGAACGGTGACGATGATACGGATCCAAGATTCTGATAGCAAAAAGCTCGAGCTTAAAAGCCAAAAGCCACAAATGAATATACATTTGGATTTGATGGGTAGACGCATTTTGTTTCTATCATGTAGATTTTTTCAAGTATGTATAGGGAAGCATTAAATATTTTATACATGGGTATCATTATGTACAATATGCATACATTGCATACACACACACCTTTCATATACAAATGCTGAAAGTCAAGTTAGTGTCCGTCCATAGTATTTCAATTCAGCTACATGTACAAGGAGGATAAAGTCAGAATATGTACTAGATTATTTTGATATTATGTGCAAGTAGGAAATACCAAATAGGAAAAAAACTATTTGAAAACTGTGTGTGTGTGTGTGCAGTATTAAACGTGTTGGTTAGTCTATGCTGGGGGTATATGAGGTGGATGATGATGATGATGAGTATGTGATACCTGGCACTGGCACTAACATTAGCAATAGCAATATCACACACATATTGTACAAAGAGGAGTCCAGTGGTAGAAATAGGAATACACACATAAGATGCCCAAAGGCCATGATTAATAAAGGGAAAATATAGTGATGGAGTATTGGTGGAAGCTTATTAACGAGATAGGATATAATAATGATAGAATGGATTTTGGAATTGCTCATCACAACACACTCGCTCGCTCGCTCGCTCGCTCGCTCACTCACTCACTCTCTCACTCACTATTTCTCGTACACAGTCCACATAGTATTGAGCGAATAATAAAATAAGTACAAAATAAAATGAAATACACAAACTCACTGGCGGAATATTATGGAAATGTAACTATATGGACATGTCTATACAAAGAGAATAATCTTAATTCGTGGTAGTAATAATAATCCTATCAGAGGTTGCGCATATACTATCCACATCCACTGACTGCTGTTCTGTTCTGTTCTACAATCTACAATGCCTTCATGAATAATCACACGCACACACACACACATTCTCTCCCTTTTTATTAAATTGAAGGTATAAATGGGAGTAGCTAATATTAGTGTATATAAATTCACAAAGAGCCTGTTTAAGTTCCAGGCAGTATGATTAACATTAGATTGGATTCCACCCAATCCTTCGTTAACTTTCCGTGTAGTCCAACAAACGTACTCGCAGTACTCAGTGTACTCACACACACTGTAAACACATCCAACTCTGTCGCTCTCTCTCCATGTTAATACTAGGCATTTATCCCTGGCATAATAATAAAGGAGAGGGTAGATGAGAGGCAGTTTTGTGCGATGGAAGGCAGGACGTTATAATATAACCATAAGTTAGAATGTCCAAAGTTGTTGTTGTTCGTCCATGTGGTAGGAGAGAGAGAGAAAGAGAGACAGAGCCGAGGCAGATTTATAATAGAACAAAATCCTACGTGGAGTGTAATGAATACTTTGATGTGACTCCTCTGCGACTTTGGTTGTAACCTGGGCTCTGGGTGTTTCTGTTATTTGTTGTTGCATTTATTCAATCGAACATGTTCTTCTTCTTCTTCATCTTTTTCACTCCATTCTCCATTTTCTCTTCCTCTCTCGTTCTCTCTCTCTCTTTCTCGCTCATACTTGTTTGAGTTGGACCAAAACAGTAAGGCCAAAAAGAAGAAGATGAGATGAAAAAATGATAGAGAGAGAGAGAGGGGGGAAAAACTACAAACTACCAAAAAGAAAGGGAATTACGAATAACGAATTACGAATTAGAAGAAGAACAGGATGCGTAGAAGGAAATTAACTCCATATTAGATTCCTCGTCTAGGTAAATTATTGCTGAGTTATGAATGGATGAATGGAAATCAACACGAGTAATAAGACAGGCGCATCTTGAACACCACTTGAACCGTTCCTTTTCCCTTCTTAAGGTTCAGAGTTGAAGTTTACATTTCCACGTTCATCTTGTCTTGAACTGGAATTTTTTTCCCTTGAAAGAGAGAGTCAGACTGTAGTGAGAAGTCCAAGTTAGAGAGAGAGAGAGAGAGAGAGAGAGAGAGAGAGAGAGAGAGAGAGAGAGAAAGAAAGGGGAAAGAATAATAGAGAGAGAGAGGACCAGCAAATTTATTTCCTTGACCATGAATGTGTGCAGAATTGGCATTTATCTAGATATGCTAGGTGCGAAAGGTCCCGGGGCCAGGGGTATTTTAAAAAAACTAATCGTCAATCGTAAATATTAATGCCCATACTGCTTCACCGCCCATTGCGTTGATTTCACAGACCAAGCCAATCTCACTTACAAATATGAATAATTTTATTTCTCAGAAATCACATACACAAAATCTAAAGTCTTGTTATTAATCTACTCACATATGTACATACACGAATACAAATGTGTATACCTTAACTATTAACTTATATTTACTCACATGTGTTCCTCATTTTTCTTATTAAGTGCCCATTAACCCGTAGTACAATCTTTTGGGGATCTTTTTTTTTCAAATGATAAAACAAAGTATTGCATCGCCACATGCACAAAATCATTCAGACTACAAATGTGTATAATTGATACCACTTAATTTTAGACGCTGTAGACGCTTTCAACGATCAACCAAAAGTAAATAGTAATACATTGTTGAGCGCGCCACAGTTTTATTTTTACATTGACAACATAATAAACTACTCTGGGTCGGTCGTATGTATGTGTGTGTAAATGTAAATGTACATAATATGGTATACATAAAAGTACAATACAAATACAAACTACGAACCCACCAAATGATTGTGATTACAATCACGATTCAAATTTATATGTGGTGTTTGTGAATTTAACTAGCCTGTAGAATATATGTACATTATATTTTAACCATTAAAGTTCGCACCAAGTGGAGTCTCCAGTCTCATTCCTAATTCCAAATATTAAATTTTCTCTCGCTCTCGCTCACTCTCTCTCTCGTTGTAATTTTTTTTTTCGTTTGTTACGTTTGGATTATTTGAACTTGGACTGTGTGAATTGTGTAGAGGTAAATGTTTGAGACTTTGTGCTTGGTTGGTTGGTGTTAGAATATTAGAATCTAAAGTTGGAATCAGAGATTCGTAGAGAAAATATCTTGAGTTATGTCGTGAAGTCATAGTTCATAGGAATTGCAAGTGTTATGTATGGACAAGATAAAAACAAGGGATGAAGGGTCCTTATAAGGAAGGCAGATATTCCGGTCGTATTAGTTGATAGTTAAGTTAAGCTTGTGTGGAAAAAGTATGGAAGGGAGAGACAGAGAAGAGAGAGAGAGAGAGAAGTGAAAAAAGTCAAGGATTGAATGCACAGGTGTATACAGTGTGTGTGTGTGTGTGTGCACACTTCTTCTTAGTACGAGCTAATGCGTTGATTTGAATAATTTCATGCATATCGAAAACACGCATCCATTATAAGTTTATGGCATAGTTCATGCCATATCATACCATGCAAGACCAGAGACCAAGCAAGTGTAGGTAATTTGGGTTTGTCTCTCTCACTCGTTTCTCTCTCTGCTCATTTTGTCTTCAAATGAAAGTACACACATACATACAAACACACGCACAAGCAAATACAAACTGGTTAACATGTGTAGACACGAAAAACCGGCTTGGCCAACAACTACGGACTCGTTGTAATTGTAATTAAACCTTATCGTAAGCCAGAGAACAATTATGGTCAAGGATATATAGGAGAGCGTCGAGCAAACCATAACTTCATACATCAAATGTCCAACTATAGATAATCATTTCAACCTTTTTTCCCTATCCTCATCACACATACACAGTAATACACACACACACTCTCTCTCTCTCTCTCGTAGTCAGTCCTCTCCTGTGTGTTTGAAACTCTGAAACTGAAGCCATGAACATGGAACCATAATAATACTGCTTATTCCTACCTTATTTCATATTATTTTACACTAACAAATTTTTCGCGTACTCATTTCCTCCCAATTTACAGAACAACAGCATCATATCATAGTTTGAAGTATAGTACATTTAGGAGCTGGTATGTAGTTAGTTTGACATTCAGTTTGAGTTAAGTTTGCCAAAGCCAACGAAACAGCATTTGTTTTTCCTTTGGTTTTCCATTTATTATGTAGTAGTGAGTAGTTAGTTAGTTAGTTAGTTGGTGTATATTTTACTTTGTAAAACCATTTCGATTGGTTTGTATAGTATCGCCATCGCCTAAAACTACAACTCAAAGAAATACATTAAAATCCTCAAATCCATTGAATGAAATGACTAAATCATTTTAATATATTTTCCTCACATTCGCATCCTCACACAAACTTACACACACACACACTGACACAAGTCAATATTCAAATTCTCCATTCAAAATGATAGAAAAAATGATAATTTACAGCAGTTCTGTCCACTAAGGTTCCTTCGAGGAAAGAATAATGACCAAAAGTTGTTAGTTGCAGGTTATTCGTAGTTTGAGTTGAAGTCTCTGTCGTTTTTTCTCTCTCTCTCTCTCTCTCTCTCTCTATCGAATGTCGACTGTTCTAATGTTCACTGACTAATGTACTTTTTCTTTTAGCAGTATCTCAGATGTGAGATTAGTGTGGAAATAGTCGATTATTCATTATCATTACCTAGAGCTAGAAGGTAAACGTAATAATAATGGTGATATTTCGTATAGTGCGGGTTGGCTTGCAGGTTTACGTTTTTTCTCTCTCTCCCTCTTTCCCTCTCTCTCTCTCTCTCTCCACTTGCTGGTATTGATCCAAAAAGTCGTATTTTGGAGTCGTGCAATAAGAATCGTGTTGCTTTATTCGGTCTTGTGCATCGATTAAATATGTAAACATTCCAGGCGAGAAAATTTCCTCCGTTGTGTAGCTTTAACTACAAATTATACACATTGGTTGTAGAACCGTACTCTCTCTCTCTTTCTATCATACAGTCTCGAGTCTCAAAGGATGGACTACACATCATACACCATTTCAATACTGTCGAGTCTGTTCTGTTATTATTCGTATTCTGTATTCCGTCCTGTGTACAGATATTCTGAACAGTGTGAGTGAAGACTGAGTGTGTGTGTACATTGTGTGGTTTTCTACCATGGAAAATATACACGGATAAGGATAGGCGCAAGGGAAGACGGATGCAAATGTGAGAAGGATGAGGTTGAAAATATTTTGATAGCCCTAAGGAGAAAATAAATTATAGTTGGAGCAACTTGTTCATGCGGGTTTCTCTCTCTCTCTCTCTCCCTCTCCCCCTCCCCCTCTCTCCCTCTCCCCCTCTCTCTCTCTCTCCCCCTCTCTCTCTCTCTCTCTCTCTCTCTCTC
>JAIUND010004175.1:0-12891 GCA_034699125.1 Gisinianus flammeolus | reverse complement strand
AATACTTGTCGTAGTTATAATCATCAATGTTCATATTTATTGTTGTGCCAAATGTTGTTCATAATACTGTGTCATACATGGCAACTACCAATGGGTAGCAGTTTGCTAAATAAAGTTATCTTCTTCTTCTATAAGACGGCTTAATATACCTGCACACATATATATAGAAAGTATGTATATGGTAAGAAGCTGCCAATATAAACAGATACAGGTAGAACTTACTATGTAGTATGTATTTGGATTTGAAGTATTTGAACCCATGTGACGACTTTTCTATATATGTAGAAATTCCACACACATTTCAATGTACACATATATATATATAGGTATATATACCAAAAACTTTTTGAGTTTCCACACAGAACAAACATACATTTATAGCAGACACAACACAGATACATATATATATAGAGTTAGTCACAGAAACGAAAATTCACTGCCTCTCACACAGTGTCTGTGCCTTTTCTCTCTCTCTTTGCCTTATATGTATATATGTATACACAAAAATAAACAGTCAACTGAGAAAATTCAACTTCCCTCACAGGAAAGTTCCCTCTAATTTTTCTCATATGCATATTCCTTCAGAAATTTCCATATTCCATAATTCACCATTACAAAAAGCCTCGCGTCGTTCTTCATTTGAATACCTATATATATATACTAATATATAGCATGTTAGTCATCTCTCGACGGTTGTATATAAAATTAATAATATAAACTCAAATTCTACCAAGGCTTATTGCGTTTTGTGTGTTCGTTCTGCAGTCTCCACAATTTTCAACTTTTTTGTATTACTGACTTCTGCTTCTGTTTCTTGTAAAAATCTAAAAACCACAGAACAGAAAAGTCCACATTTACAAATAAAAATATCGTCGTCGTCGTCCAGCCAAGTAATAAATTTTAATTAGTCATACCAAAAAGTGACGTATATATTATGATAATATGATAAAAAAAATAAAATAAAATTACGTGAAATATTGTCATTTTGGCAAGGAAAACTCAAAGTGTTATATAAAAATGTCCCAATGTTGCATATAGATTCTGTTAGATTTTTCTTACATTTTCTGTGGTACAAGATTTTAAAAGATTATATAGCAACATTTGGGGATTTTTACAATATAAATACTGTGATTTTTTTTCTCGTCAAGCTTTTGCATAAGAATTATAAATTGTCTTATTACTTTTCCTAAGTTGTCGGCCCACCGGCGGCGGCTGGATAAAGGCGGGAAACAATTCAAGTGCACCCTTTGTTCCTATGCGGGAAGCAGGAGAGAGAATTTGGTCACGCACATGCGGAGTCACACTCAGGAGCGGCCGTTCAAATGCCCAGAACGAGACTGCAACTACTCAGCCAAAACTCCGGGTCACTTGACCGCTCATCAGTTGGTTCACACTCGAGAGAAACCTTTCTGCTGCTCCCTCTGTGACTACAAATCTGGCCAGAAATCCAACCTGAACACTCACATGAGCGTTCATTCGGATGAGCGACCCTTTCCCTGCTCCCTCTGCCCGTTCAAAGGGAAATCCACAAGTAGTGTACACATGCATATGCAGAGTGTCCATTCAGATTTGAAGCCCTTTAAATGTCCTCACTGCCCACATGCTACCAAGAGGAAATGGCACTTAAACCAGCATTTGTTATCAGTGCACTCCTCGGCGGAAAAATCCATCGCTTGCCCCCATGAGAATTGCAATGTTAAATTCAAAAGGGAGAGCAGCTTGAACATCCATTTGGAAATTCATTCCGGAGAGAAACCATTTAAATGTGCTCTCTGCTCGTTTGCGAGTGTGCAAAGGGGTGGCCTCACGGCGCACTCGCGGACTCACACCGGAGAAACCCCGTACAAATGCAAGCTCTGCCCGTACCAAGGAAAAGTGGGATCCGCTTTGACATCGCACATGAGCGTTCATTCTGGGGAACGGTCTTTCCCTTGTCCGGACTGTCCAAGGGAATTCATTCATTTGAATAATCTTAAGGCCCACCAGCGAGTCCACGAGGGTGAGAAATCCTTCAAGTGCACTCTCTGCGACTACGCGGGAATCCGTGCTGAAGCTCTGATCCTCCACTTGCGGACTCACACTGGGGAACGGCCCTTCAAATGCGGGCAACCAAACTGCGACTACGCTGCGGCTGACAGCAGTAGACTCAAAACTCATCAGTTGGTTCACACGCAGGAGAGAAAGTTTCCTTGTCCCCTTTGTGACGTCAAATGCGGACTCAAGTCCACCCTCACCATGAGGACGACTCATTCGAATGAGAAACACTTCAGCTGCTCCCTCTGCCCATACACAGCCAAACGGAAGAGTCACGTGGATGCACATGTGCGGTGCATTCATTCAGAATTGAGACCCTTCAAGTGCCCGCACCCTCCCTGTCCCTATGCGGCCAAAAGTAACAACGGTTTGAAACTGCATTTAAACACCCATTCTACAGGGAAATCTCAAGTCTGTCCGCATCCCGGCTGCATGTACAAATGCCATCAGCTGAGTGCCCTCAAGGCACACTTGACGGTTCATTCAAGAGAGAAACCATTCAAGTGTTCTCTCTGTCCTTATGCAGCCGGTCAAAGTTCACGGCTCACGCTTCACATGCGGAGTCATACCAAGGAAACTCCATACAAATGTAATCTCTGCCCGTATCAAGGAAAGGAGTTTGGAGCTCTGACGAACCACGTGCGGACTCACGGGAGAAACCCCGTTCAAATGTCGGCTCTGTCCATACCAAGGGAAGACTGTGGGAAGTTTGACGGTGCATCAGCGTGCTCATTCCGGAGAGCGCCCTTTCCACTGCTCACTTTGTCCGTACGCGGCCATTATTTCTTCCCATTTGAATTCTCACGAGCGGCGTCTCCATGCGGATCGGATTATCAAGTGCACAGTGGTCAAGTGCAAATTCAAGGCAGTTGATGAGAAGAAAATGGCGGTTCATTTGAATGTCAAACATAATCTTCCTCGGATCGCCATAGAGCAACTATAAAACGTCGCGACGTTTAGAAATTTATTATATGTACATATTTTCACTTTAACAATAATAATTTCCACTGTCCATAAA
This sequence comes from Gisinianus flammeolus, assembly GCA_034699125.1. Taxonomy (NCBI): domain Eukaryota; kingdom Metazoa; phylum Arthropoda; class Collembola; order Symphypleona; family Katiannidae; genus Gisinianus; species Gisinianus flammeolus. The sequence continues at coordinate 9,839 of JAIUND010004175.1, read as the reverse complement.
ATCATTAATACATTATTATTAAATTATCTAAAAATGTCTGTTAGGTTAAGAATAATTAGGAATGTCCAGCTATATCTCTGTGGTCTGACTAACACGAGTTTAGGCGATTTCTCAAAATTTCTCTCCCCTTTTTTTAATGTAATTTAATGCTTTTCCGCGAGAAAAGGAATTTTGGAAAATTTTAATTCAATTATTTACTATATATTGGTCACATTTAATTCATTCATTTAATTCATTGCATATCTTTTCCAAATTGTGTGTGCTTTTTTTGTCTTCATTATATAAACAAGGATATACAAACGTATATCTATACATGACGAAATTAAACGTTGATGAACTTGACTCGGAGCGCGGGGGAGAAATTCAAATTCAAACTCAAATTTTCGGCTATACACATTAAAAAAAAATTGGGAGCACTTTTGTGAGTATTAATTAATTTACGGAGTTTGTGGAGTTTTTCTGTGACAATGTCTTCACATTTCTCGTAATATTTACATGCATACTTTATAATTGCGTGTGCAAAATATAAGCAGTATATAATTAACTCGGTGAGTTAATTACATTAAGTATAATAGGCATATAGACGTCTGTGAACGCGGGTAAAATTTCGTCATCAACATCTTCGGTTAATACTCTGAACCCATTAAATTTATAGCTGTGGTGAGTCCTAATATTTATATTCATGATGCTATATACATTTCTTATTATATATTGGGTACAAAATACGATGACCAACTATTGTGTACATATATATATAGGTATACCTTTATTATTATTGTCCTTGTTGTTGTTGTGTAATTGGCGTTGGCACAGCCATTAAATATTAAATGCGGTTCACAATCCATATACATATAGATAACTCTCATTCGATTGTCTTTTTAATATATTAAAGAGCACACACTCACATTATTATTTACTTTATATACTTTGTGCAATTCCGTTTCAATTATTATACGATTATGCTTATATTTGAACTAAATATAGAGATGGACCAAAAGGAGATGAAAGTTGACTATTATAACGAGGCGGGGGATTTGATCCTCACTCTTTCTCACCTCAACTCTGCTGACTCTCCATATGCAAATTCATCACTTCCGGTCGTCCCACTTCCGGTCGCCCACACTCCCGGGGATAAGGATCATTTGGACTTGTTGAGAGCGTTGAGTATGACGGCAGATGATAAGGGATGTAGCTTCCGTGACCTTATTGATCTGGACATGGTTCAAGGCCCAGTCGGAACAATAACAACAACAACATTCAAAACAACAACAACTACAACAGAAACGTCCCGTCGTTGCTGGACCCCAAAATCTAACACGGCCGTTTGTGCAGAGATCCAAATGAATCGAAACCAAAAAAAAGTTGACAATGTCAAAGAGGAGGATGACGATGATGTGATTTTGATTCCCTTCACAAAAACCCGGCCAGTCACCGTCACGCTCGACGAATCCTCCGAGCCTGACGTGAACAAGGACAATTTCATGGGCAAGGAGGAAGTCCGTGTCCAAAATGAACATCCACGCCAACAAGTCCCAACTCCAACTCCAACTCCGGTCGTCCTCATGACAACAATTGTGGACAGGGACAGGAACAGGTGGTCACATGAGGAAGCTTGTGCAGATTTTATACAGCGTTGCTTGACAGCCCCGGTCACGCGGCTCCCACAACAACACGTACCCCAAGTGTCCAATGACAATGTCAACACTCCTGTCAACACCATAATAAGAATCCCCAAAGGACGTTGTCCACCCCCACCAATCATAATCAATTGTAACCGGAAACCAGTGGAGCTCCGGAGCGTTTGGATTGACAGTGAACATTGGCGGGATCACCGGACGACGACGAGCATTGAGGATTTGATGCGAGAACTCCGAGGACTCGTTGCTCATCTGGACGTCACGTTGACAACAGTCCACATGGAAAATGAAGCCCGGCGGCTCCTTGTGGATATCAAGAGCTGGCGTTATTTGGGGCGGGCCGTCACCGCCAAGGAAATCATTGAGCAACGACTTTTTAAGAGGGAAAATTCAAATTCATATTCCTCAAGTCGAAACAGTCGGGGGCGAGAACGAGGACGAGAAGGAGAATTGCAGTGGGAAAAACAAGGAGATGGAAAAAGTCAAAGTCGAGGGGGGCGGGCTTTGGATGATGCTCATCGGAGGAGTGGAGATATTAGAGAACAAAGGGATTGGAGGAGGACTCGAGAAATGGATGATGATGGAAACAGTCGTCGTCGTCCAATAAGAAGAGAGAGAAGGCGCTTGAGCTCAATGAGGCCTTTGGTCCTTCATAGTCAACGGAGTCGACGTCACCACCATCAAAAGGAACCGAGTAGTAGTAATCGTGAGTGTATTGACTCCCGCCCTCATCTTTCTCTGATGGGAAACTCAAGATCCAGCAGTCGTCGACCACCGCGGGATGATTTGAATCCTAAAACTAATAGATTTGAGAAGAGTGCCGCAAGGCGTGAACGTGAACGACAATGAAATCCCCATCACATGTTTGTTTTTCTTCTTTCTTTTTTGCATATGAATATGAAATTTGAAATTCCTCGTCACCTAAAAAATACATAATAAGTACTTGTTAAAATTTGTAGCAAGTGAACAACTTGGTTCGAAATTCAAAAATTCAAAATTAGTAATGTGCGCGCGTGGGCGCGTGATCCAATGAGAAAGAGGATGAACGATGAACTTTAAATGATTATACTCCAATAAACAGGGAACCGATAATAAAAGAAATATACAATCAAATTCAAATTGAAATGTGCAATTACGAGTATTTTTATTTAATGTTAACAAATATGGGGGGAGGAGATTGGACCTATACTTTCTACAGCAAGCCTAATGCACCATAAGTGTTTCCTTTTGACAAAACTCCCAAAGAAATGTCGCGCTACATAAAGCCAGTCCAAGTCCGAGCGACCAAAAAACAAGGTGAATATCTGACTAGGCAAATGACAAGGATTTCTCATGTGAAATCGCCATCTCTTTCTCTTTCCCATCTATTATTCGGATTCCCCATTTGTGAATTCGGCTCCACTTTTCCCAGAGACGGTAAATGCCAGAGTGGAGGAGAAGCTTCATTCGGGTCGAGAGTTCAAAAGGTCGATGACGGTCCAAACCAGGTCGAATCAGGAACCCGACCGGCTCACCAAACGAATCGTCCTCGTTCATTCCAACTGTGTCTCCGTTGTGCGCATATGCGAGGATTTTCTTCCCTGATGACAAATCTAATGCGGCGGTCGCGGCATTCTTGAAAAAGGTCCAAAACCAGAGGAACTCGTCTTTGGTCGTGATGAACACGGATTTAGACCGATGCAATCCACTCTCATTCTGTATGAAATTATGAAGAACCGGATGGCAGAGAAGCGAGATTCTGCGCATGAACTCAAAGAATACGACAAATTTCGTACAGCTCGGCTTGCTGGAACAGTTGGAGTAGCAAGGTCGGTTTCGAAGAATCACTTGCCAGCACTCTTGAAAACATGTGTGTGAAATGTTTTGAAAGTCGGGCATGACTTGTGCAAAGAGCGGGTGTTCTACAGCCTGTCGGCTGTCGATGCAAGCACCTTCAAACAAAAAGTTGCATCGAGGTTGATGCGGATTGTTCATCCTGTTGCATGCATAGTCCCGTTCGGAGTAGTAGAAAGTGAAATCACTCTGGTTAAGGAGTGCTTTCAGGGTCCTCCAGGTGGTGTCAATGGGATACTCAACCGTCGCATCCGCCTTCAGAGTCCCCTTGTAATAATTGGTTAGGACAAAGCCCATGAAGAGCCATACTCCCAAAATTCACCTGACCCCATCAGATGACCGCGGGGATTCCCCATGACATTGCTCGAGCAGAATCTGCGTGATCCAAAACGTTGAGAGCAAAACCAACAGGAATTGACTAGAAGATCGCGTCATCTTTTTTGGACAAATTGAAATATTGTGATGAGCAAAGGACAGGAAAATGGCGGAGAGACCAATTGAACAGATTGTGAAGAGCCACACTTTCCAATGAAATGGATCAATGTATACTTCAAAGGAGGTCTTGCCCACATTGACCGAGTCCGCCGTGATGAATTTGTAGATCGTCTTTCCCGTTGGGAAGATGTCGGTCCAATCTTTTCTGCGCAATTTCATTAGCTATAATATACATATAAAAACATACAATAAAATATAATCAGGTGTCTCCAAAATGTCCGAGTCTCACCTGCCAACACCTGATCAAGGTTCCCGGGGGTGAATTTCGTGAAATACCAACTGTTCTTAATTCCCACGCCTGCCATGCTGAGGATGGTCACGTTGGCTGTGGACAAGAGCGAGTGCCCCGTCGCACTGAGGAGACTCGAGGGGTCCGATCTGCTAAACGGTGATTGGCCTTCCATGGCCGAGTTGAAATCATCGGAGCTATGACCTCTCCAATAAACCGTGATGAACTGGCCGCTTTGGCTCATAGAAAGTCTAACTGAATTTTCCATGCCGTCGATGCATGTTCTCGATGTCGATCTCTCAGAACAGTTGAAGGGTGTCAGTTCCAGATCAAACTCAATTGGCTTTCTGTATTTCCTCGCTCTGGTTGTGCAGTACGGACAGAAATAATAGCCGCTCCTCACTGCCCACTCGAACATGATCGCTTCCGACTGCTGCTGCGCAAACGCAGACTCATCAAATTTCTCCTCATACAGCAGAATAAAAATTGGGGAAAAATTCCGGAGCCAGTCCAAATCCATCCACGTTTGGAATTCGTCTGCGCTGAAACCGCGTCGACTCTGAAGGAACAGGTGCAGAAGTGGAACGCCGTAGATGCGCCCGAAGCGTTTGCAGTTGCCCCGGTACTTGACAGGGAACTCAGGCGTACTTGCGCAAAGGTTTATGAAACATTTGCTCCAGTACTTTGTGGACGCGAGCGCCCTCACCCGTATCTCAAGTGACTTGCTCGGCGACCGGAAATCCGTCTGCAGTACGCGCGGGAGCGAAAATGTGCGAAAGCTGACGAGGTCAAAGGTAGCTTCTTTTGGATTGTGAATGAAGTGGACCCAACAGGGTGACACTACTGGAATGATGGCGCCCGCGCTCAACGGCATGGGTTCAGTATTGTTTAAAGAGATCCCCAACGATCCCACTAAACTAACATGGAAATAATGCTGGATAAAAAAGGTCGCTACAACTTTGAACATTGTTCTCCTTGTCGCCATTTTGAATTCACCTCTGTTATCCAGCAAATTTTTGATTGCAAAAATCTTTTTCGTGTGTGTGTGTGGGACGCCTTTTAATGCTTGTCTGATGCCGGCCGAGCTCTTAATACAATTTGCGAAAGGACTTGACGATTTTGAGCACACGATGACAATTAAAGTACTGTGACAAAACTAGATGAGTATGCGAACATGAAGTCATCAAGTAAAATCAATAATCAATATTTTTTAACGAGTGAAATGTGAATCCTTTCAAATTTTCTCGAAAGTCCTTCAATATATTTCTGTTCAGAAGAATCTGAATTCTTCCGCTGTCTTTTAAGTTCGCGCATGTGCAGGATGAACCCGATCGTTCTCTTTTCTACCTTTTTTTTGGCTCCCGCGCTTCCAGCCAATTTGAAATCCCGGATTCTATAGTCAACCGGTTGAACCATCGCGGAAGGAGCCCACCGCCTTTATAAGCGAATATAGAAAGAACCAGGCAATATCTTCTCCAAGGAGCGCATCCTTACTCGCGCTGAATCCCTCCCGCGCGGCCTCTGTCACCATGAAATTCCCTATAGGTCGGACTTCCAGTCGACAAACGCTGTTTCGTTGCACAAGGACACGACGCTTTCGATCGTTTGCTCGGGGAAATTCGGCGGGACTCGCAGCAAATTTTTGAGATGAACCACAGCAGCGCATTCTTTTGATTTCCGTCATTGGTTTGTTCTTGTTCCAACCGGCGCAGGATTTCCCGACCAAACGACAGCGCATGTGCAATGACCCACTGCTCTCCATTCAATCCGTCCGAGCCCAAGTTTTTTATAAAGTATTGCCAGCGGTTGGGTCTCCACCCAATCGTTTGGTATAGTCAGCAGAGAGGCGCGAGTAGAGCGTAAAATTTGCATCAGCCAATTCGGTAAATTTTCCCCAAGCCTGCGCGCGCGCAGCGCCGTTACATCTGAAGGAAATTTGCCTTTGTAGGAATTTAACTCCCACCCTGTCCTTTCAAGATCAATGACCCCTGACGGCTATCAGGTATGCTTTTATAATGAAATCCAGTGTTGTCGTTTGTGGTCATGGTTGGATTGTGGTCGTGTGGTCGTGGTCGGCAATGGTAAGGCATAGGAAATCCGACCAGGACCACGGCCACAATTCCGACCATCCGACCATTAAAACCCGACCACAGGACCATCCGACCATGTTCTCAACCACCCGACCACAACAATTGAGCTGCCAAATCACTATAGTTGCAATTTCTTTACAGACTTGTAACTTTTTTTTATAAAATAGCCCATGTTCTTCTATACATACATATTTATGTGCAAAAAAGTGAAAAGTGGTAAACGCACCCTTTTTATATCTCCTTCCTCAAATATATATATAAGTATACCGTATTATTTTCTAAAATATATCTATATACTATTTGCACAATACAAATTATCTCTTTATATATATATATAAAGAGTATGTATTCTCATAGAAAATATGTTAATATTTGCGAATGCTCATTGTCATTTATGGACATTTGTTTTGGATTTTGAATTTTTGGTCTTTGAATTGTGGTTTTTAGTGATTGGTGATTGGTGGTGATCGTGATTGGGTTTTAGTACGACCCTCGTTTCCATTTTCCACATTCAACGCCGCGCAACTCCAAAACTCGCCACACAACCATCACACACAGCACAAACACACACAATCAAAATCAAAGTCAACGATCTTTCTCGTGACGATTCGATGTGTGCTGTGTGTGGATATGACGGAAAAACCCCGTTTTTTTTGTGTGACCCTGATGCGCGCCGGATAAACCTTTGAAAGTTTGAAAGGCGCTCTCAATCATTATATATGTAATTGTTATTAAATTGCTATGTTGTTCGTAAATTACAGGTTCATATTCATATTTCATATTCATATGTATTCTCTATATAATACATTTATGTAATCATCGTCCACACATTAGAATTATTTAGAATTATTTAGAATTCCAGTCCAACTTTGCCCCGTCATTGGACGGTATATATAAAAAAGCAGAGGTGCCTCTTTTATATGCGGTTTTGTGTGGTTGTATATATAAAAGTGTCGTGACAAAGGAATTATATATACCTAACTAAGTTGTGCCGCAAGGCAACTTAATATATATATATATAGAGAGAGAGATGAAAAATGCGACGACGACGGACGACGGACAATAAAAGGACAAAAGAAATCTCGTGTGTGCGGTGATGTGTGTGTGAGAAAATGTATTAAATGAAAAGGGATTTGAGAGAAAGAGAATTCTCTGTATATATATAGACATTCGTTTGTTCATAATTTATTCTGTATATATATAATTCATATATAAAGTCCTGTGTGTATAAGAAGGCATCAGACGATCGTCATTCGCAATCGCGTCGCATATTATTTATATATTTTCATTTCCATTTGCATCTTCTTGTGCACAATAAAAGTTCTCTTCTGTGTGTGTGCTGGCTTTGGCAATAAAATTGAAACTTTTCCCCCACAGCTCAATATTTCCTCTATTTATATATTACATGTGACAAAGCGTGAACAACTGTGTGAAAATGAAGAGTTTACTAATTGGATTCCTCGTCTTCCTCACAATTCTGGATTTGTCTAGTGTATTTGTATTATTTGCCTTTGCCTCGTCTTTGGAGTCTCCAATAACAGATGATGTACAATTATTAGGAAATGACAATGGAAATGGGAACAAAAACGACGAGATGAAACTGCTGGGAAGTCCAGCACGTCGAGTCAAGAGACTCAACGTTGACATAACATTATTCGAATTTGGAGGTTTGTTTTCTGTCATTTGTAACCCACATTGAACATTATTATTTGGATTAATTGTATGCAATTCCATTTAATTTTTGTCGTCCTTATATAAATATTATTTAATGGATCTTGATTTTGATTTTGTTTTAAATGTATAAATATATATATGGTTCAATTTAATTTATTTAATTTTTAGGGGGTGGTCGCCGAGGTTATCGTGGGGGTCAGCCTAGGCATCGGGGTACATACTACATTGGGGGGAATGGCAGACAAGGATGGGGTGGGTGAGGGAGGGGCGGGGGTGGGGCTGGATTCGAGAGGAATTTCAGAGGATACGAACGTAATTACATTTTTATCTATAATATATCAACCAATCAAAATCTTGTAACAATATAGAAACTGGACAGAACCAAAACTTGTGTGGTGTAAAAAGTTTTCGAGCACAGTCGATTGAAACAAAAGACATTTTGCAAATTAAGTGGTGACTCATTTCATTTCAAAATTCAAATCTAAAATGTATTTTTTTCCCAACTGTTTTTAAAATGTATTAGGATTCAAAATGAACATGTGTTGTAAAATTTAAAATTCCGGATTGTTGGTAATAAAAAGACGATTTTATAAATGCCGGGAGTGGAATTTAATTTTGACATATCCCATCACAGGATTTCTTTTGTAATATATATATGATCTGACTTCAATTGCGCCTGCGCGCAAATCAACTCGTAATAAAATATCCGAAAATTGAACCACACGTGAGACTTTTGAGAGATTGAGGAAATTGATGTGGAAATTCGATTGCAAATTCAAATGCAAATTCAATTAATACGAGTATATATTTGTATTTATTTATTTAATATTTTTATGTTGAGAAAATTTTACGCGTATTCAAATACAAATTTTTTCACGACTTTTGCTTTTTACCATAATTTTACCAAACTATCTAATATTTTTATGGGGAGAAGATGAATATATAGTTAAAAGGGAGCGCAGTTGTCCACGTTCGAGCCTAGGTCATGGGAAAGAGGGGTGAGGTCAAGGGGGATGGACGGGCCAAGGAACATGGCTCGATTCGTATGATCCAATATCTCGTACCTCGTCAGCGGATGAAGGAGGATACTGAAATTCCCGCGGTTGAGGATGAACCAGGAGGTGGCGCGAGAGAGGGCCGTCGCATTACAACACGTCTCAAAACTCCCAATCAAATGCGGCCCAATCGGGACCTCGTTGAAACGGGGATTTACTCGACAACCTCTCAAATTCCCTTCCTCAATTTCCTCCCCAATTGCTTTCCTATATATGTATGTATATATATTTCCAAATAAAAGAAGCAAAAACCACAGCATATTCACACGCGCTATCTCTATATTTAATTCTAATTCTAATTAAATCCTATCAACTATTATATAACTCTCAACTTTACTTTTGCATTACGGATAAAATTTCGTTTGTATATTAAGTTTGTTTGGATGGATAAAAGATGGGGTGAAGTAATACTTTGCGTACCAGAAAGAGCGGGCTTTGGCCTTGGATTTTTTATTGGTTTGAAAATAGTACGTGTGGAAATGATAGCCCTGGATTTCCGTCGTGTCCCCATCGCTTACGAAATTATGCGGATTCCCGTCAAGATGATGATGATTCGGATTATTGGTTCCAGCCAGAGTCGAGTCATTGCCATTGACATTGGCGGTGCCAGTGACGACGATGACGACGCTCCCAAACCAAACGAGAGCCGAAACCCCCATGGCGATCCCAAACTTGAGAAAAACATTCATTTCCCTACACCTCCAAAATTTTTGCAAAGGATAAATCGGTACTCATGTATATACATATCGTCTGTTAAGTTCAAAAACGTACTATAATTTTTTTCCTTAATTTTGTTTGACCGGGTTTGACCTGTTCTGGAGGTCAA
>JAIUND010004174.1:0-12895 GCA_034699125.1 Gisinianus flammeolus | reverse complement strand
TCCAGAACAGGTCAAACCCGGTCAAACGAAATTAAGGAAAATAATTATAGTACGTTTTTGAACTTAACAGACGAATTGTACATTTCCTTTCGCAAAAATTTAAAGGAGCATTTGAATAATACTTTTTGAATGCTTCCTCAGTCAATAAGTCTACTCTATTTGGAGTCTTCAAAATCAGAATTCAGAGTTCAACGTTGTATTTTAATTTGCAGTTCCTTGTCCTTCATTTACAAAATCATATACATATACTATACGGATACACGCTCATGACTTTCAACTTGTGTAATAATCAATTGGAGTTTGAAATGTTTGAATACAAATTCAGAGTCATAAATAGAGTGATCGTCTCTCCCCGATACGATCACATTTATAAATTACAACTCATTAGGGATAATCCCACAGCAGCAGACCCAGAAGTTGTATCCTCCTGACTATTGACCCCCACATGAATATATTTTTCACTTATACACAGAATGCATACGTTTTCTCTGCACGGCAAAATGCTCACCATAAACTCATAACTCACAATCAATCAGAACTCATGGGACAGCTTAAGCTTAACTTAACGTTTCATTTCCATGTTTGCAACTATCTTTCCTTGAAACTCCAATGTGAGGAAACTCTCTCATTCTTCTAGTGCAAAAATATCAAAAAAATTTACATAAAATGAAATCTACCATAGAAATTTCAGTACTTTTGCAAATAAATGCTCAAAAAGTATTTGTACTAGCCGCATCATGAGTGGTTACGTATTTGGGGGATAATTATTATGTTGTATCGTATAGCATCATTCTCCGTAAGTCCATTGGATTTGTTTACTAGACTCAATGTGAATGTGCAATGCAATTTGCTGTAGGATTGGGAAGAAGGTGAACAAGCCGGATTTTAAATTTAGAAAATGTAGTAGAAAAACAAATGGGAATTCAGGGCAATCATTCCCCAAAGACAGACACACTTTGTGAAGGAGTTAAAAAAACTAAATGATTCGCTTGTTGTCAGTTGTCATCACCCTTGTATCAGATAGCTGAACAAGCACAACGTGGAAAAAAAGTATCCTCGTCAGTTTAGGAGAGTCAGAAAGGGAGAACGAGAGAGAGAGAGAGACAGTAAGAAAAACGGGCTTGTTTATAAACTCAACTAAACGTTTCACTTGTCAAGTCCAAGTCAATGAAACTGAAACTGAAAAGTCAGTCAGTCAGTAGGTATAGAAAAATAGGAAATTGAAATTATTTCATAGTAAGAAAAAAGTCAGTGGAGTCTTTTTATGTTATGTAGAGTTAGGACAACAAACAAACAGGAGCAATCCATGAGGTTTTTTATTTTTATTTTCTCATCATTTTAATACGTTGCCAATTCAATAATTCAATGTTCAATGGGAAATGGGAAATCTTTGAGTAAATATACACTAGACTCTAGACTCGAGACACTTTCTATGTACTTACATGTAACGTGCTTCTTCCAACAGTTGGAATCTGTTGATGGAGAGTAGCTTTGAAATGAAAAGATTAATTTATATGATGATTCTTGTAGAAATCTCTCCATTTTTTTCTCCCATTGAATCATAATATAATGTACCACTTAATGTTTTTATTCTATAGAGTTTATTATTTACCCTTGAAATACAAAGACGGGGGGTGAAATATCTGTCAAATGATGGAGCCAAGAAATCAAGAGGACAAATACAAACGAATTTTACTTAATGAAATCACGGACTGTGACAAATTCAAAGGAAATGACGGAGGAGGACAAAGAACAAAGGAAATGATTGATTTATCACCAAGTGCCCCATTCTCAACTGGAACTTTGATCCGTCCACATGGCGATTCAGCACCTGTCGAAGCACGAAATGGAGGTAAAATCATTTGTTTTTTCTTTATTTATTCCAGACTTGGAGAGAGTCGGATTGGCTGACGTGTTAGGAAGGCAAGTTTTTACAAATGACGGGAGAGTTTTGTAACTAATTTCCGACTTGTCATCATGTGGACTTGCTTACTTTATCATTTATCATGAAACGAAACGAAACCACCAGGAGCTCATTCATTTTTCAAGTTCCCCTTGGTATTTTATTTCGATTCTAGTTGAAATGAACACAAAAGTTGATTGTTTTTTTCTGTAAATTAATTCTTATGGGTAGTGAGAATTTATTGTTTCTTTCCTTTCCCTGGTTAGGGGATGAGATTTATATTCTCAAAAGTGGGATTTATTCCAACAACGAAAAAAAAAATACGTGTGTACTGGTGCAAGTCAATTTAATCAAGTCAAAAACTTGGTATTCAGATCCAGTGAAGCGTCTGTATGCATTTAGTATTCGCATGTATCGTAAGTTTGGAGTTTGCACTTTTGTTTGGTACATGAAAAATAGTGACAATGGGAAAGGAAAAGAGAAAGAGAGCGATATATATCTGTACATTCGATTCAAGTGAGACAACACAAGGAATCCCAGTCGAGGACTGATCACTGATCACTACCAGAGTACAAAGAGAAAAAAAAAACTCTTTTGTCTTGCGTCTTCTCACATGAGCAATACAATAAATTTTCTTCGATTCAAGACAATTTCCTTGTTGATTTGGGATTTAACATGGAGAGTTTTGGGTGTGTCGTCTGTGTACAGAAAAAATTGAGTGAATATTGGAAATTTAAAAGCATTTTCTTCTTCCTGTTTTTCAGTTATATTTTGAAAGGTTTTACGCAATATTCCATGACTTCATTTCACTGTACATGTTACGATAAAGTCAATACATAGATGAAAGTGATTAAAAAAAATTCTCCTATTTTATTTTTACTTGGTCATAAATTACTTGTATAGTAAATATTACTAAATATATAAATACAGAAAGTGGATTGATCATTGGAATTTGAATGAGAACTGAAATTGTAATTTGTCACCGATAATAATAACGAAACAAAACAAAAATGTCGGGATTGAAGAGTGCATAAAGCGTGGATTTCGTTCCCTTAATTTATTTTGCCATTAATTTTCTGGTAATATGGAATGCCACTTCCGGATGAGCGAAATGAATGATGAAGCAAAATCTCTCTCTCTGTTAAACTGGAACCGATTTCGTTGTACATAGTTGTCGTCGTTTCGGATTTGGACTTGACACAAATCCTATAGTATAAAATAAATGTAACTTTGTAGGCAATGAGGCATTAATATTAAGTTTTGTAAAAAAAAAAACAGTTATGTGTTCTCTCTCTCACTCTCTCTCTCACTATCTCTCTCGCTTTCTCTGTCTGAAAGCCCTGGGGACTGAGGACGATCTTAATAATAAATAATTTAGACTAATGGACTGAGTCTATCCTAAGAATCCAGCACACAATTCTTAAAAGTACAGATATATGTACACAATTAGAAATGATGAGAAACATGATCAGCGGTGGAGTCCCGTCAAACGTCCCCAATTCCATGTCATGTCACACATGCTTTTTAACACAGCACAAACATGTTCAGAATCCTCCGCATGATGCAAAACAAAAAAAAACAAAAAAGAAGAGACATTTGCATTTGAACTCAAGCTTATTACAGATGAGACCAAGTCACCAAATATTTCGGAATGAGTACATTATATTATAACATAACTCGGATATGTACGATATACCGTCACACGCATGTTCAAAACACAATCACTTGTGACTTTGTTTCAAGTGGTAAATAATGAATTTTTTTGTATCGCATGTAAAGCATATCATGAGAACCTCTGGCTTCCCTCCACGTATGATTTCCTAACTGAGATAATGACGGACAAGTATTTGACGGAAATCCAGAAATTTAATTCTATGATACAACTGTCCGTGTCCGTGTCTTTCTTTTGGATTCAGAAATTCACATTGTCCTATATATATATATAGCAACTCCATGCCAATTATACATTCCACACTCGTTTCTATTCGTACATATGCAGATCTGCAGACGAGGACAAAAAAAATAAAACTAGTCGGATGAATGTCTTTGTCTCATTACACCATTTTTATGGACGGGGTGTTATGATTAATGACCTTCGACAAGTATATCGATCATCCACCAAATTCCACATTACCCATTTTTTTGACAACCGCCATATGTTCTCTCTCGTGTGTGTGTGTTCGTGTGTGCTATTTTCAATCCGAGAACCCGCGTTTTTCCTTGCTTCTTTGGCTTTGTTAAGAATTGTAAATAAATAATCAGCCACAGCTTGAGTGTCGGAGGAGGAGTGCGTGAATTTCTTATCGTTCGCCAGTTTTTGTTTTTTTGGTCCCAAGTCAATTGAATAAGAAGGAGGGCTAAAGTCTAAAATACCTACCTATAGATAAACTAAATAGAAGAGCGTCGTAATTTATTGAGGGGGGACAATCATTACTTACTCATGAAAAAGTATATGCAAAAACCTTTGACACCATGACATGGTTTCCTTGTAAGGATTCAAAATGCACGCGCGTTAGCCTGGGAAATGAGGAAATCTTAAAAGTACTAAAGTAAATGAGTTCGGAGGACTAAAATATCAATGAATGTGCATTGTATTGTATGGTGTGGTGTGGTGTTTTTGTGTGTGTGTATCAAAGTGAACTTGTTCAACCATGGAAAATGTGTGCCTTTTGATGTGAACCATTTTTTTCTCCGCTTTTTTTCTCCACTCACAAGCCAATTTCAATGTGTATGTATGGAAATGACCATGCAGTAATAATTCCGGCTATTGAGGGCTCAATGGAGCAGGAACAGGTGACATGAAACTATATATAGGTAAGATATGTATTGCATTTTGCATTTTCCTGATCCCCTTGTACCAAGTATTTACAGTCGGTGTGTATATTGTAAGTGAAGAGGATTTGTTGTTGCATGTGGGTGCGCAGAAAAATCCTCCAATTACTTCCATGAACTTTCATTTACTTTTAGCGTAAAAATACTCATCAGCTATTTTCATAAGCTTGCTCCATATTTTCTGAAGGTTAAAGTTGAACACGTATGAAAATGTAATCAATTTTATGGAATAAATGTCTCGTCGGAGATTACAAAGGGAGAAAGGGAGAAGATCCATTCAAGATCCATTCAGACGAAAGCTTTTTATACTACAGTAAAAATGTAAATACATGTACATTCACTTCACACAATTTCGTTTTCCAATACGGACACATTTCATCTTTGGAAATCAAAGTGCGATCACACTTATCGTATTTATATAGAGTGTCAAATGAATGTACAGGGAAAACAATTTGCAGTATACAATCTCGTATTGGCAGTTTCTCAAAGGAGACGGCATTGATTGTTGAATCAAAAATGTGTCATTATCTATAGCCAATACAAAATTCAACTGATGAAAAATTAGGGAATTCCCTTCAATTTTCATTTTGAACCCAAACGCAGCCGTTAAATTTTTAATTTTAACCTACAAAAATAGTCGTCACAGAGATACAGTTATTGTTTGTACAGATGAAACGGTAGGATTTAGAGAGAGATTGACAAGTCAAGTTTGAAATTTGAAAATGGAGCAGCCTCTCAAATGTCGATAAATTGGACCAATTTCTATTACCAATTGCAATTGCCTTCACACAAATGTAGAATCTTCCTCCTCCCTCCCCCCTCCCGAAAGATGCAGACATATAATTTCCCTGATAAGAGAATGTGTGGAGAGACTAAAGACTAGAAGACTGAAAACATGAACAGGATTTTTATTTATCCTTATCCTCATCCGCCAGGATCCTTGATCAAATGTAAACAATGTTTTGAGGAATAAAAAGCTTCTTTTGTAGTAGACGAAAATTGAGAGATTCCATGTTTATTTTAAATTCTATATCTCTATACACACACGTGGAAATGTGGAAAGTGGAAATGAGGATGAATAGAAAACCCTTTGGAGAGAAACATATAGATAAATGTAGGGAAAGGCCATTTGTTCAGTCATAATATTATTGCTTTTTCGGATTTCTCCTTCTCAAATTACTTCAATATGGGGAATTTTGAATGGTAAAAGGAGAATCCTACTCAAAATAAATCTCATCTCGTCAGACCTAGAACAAGAACTACAAAGTTATACTTACTCATTTCGTAACGAAATTCGTTACGAAAGTCAAGATAAACAAAACGGAGAAAGAGAGAGAGTGAGAAACCTCAGTTATTCAGGTTATTTCCAATCTCCGTAATCCGTAATCCATATGTATATACTCACAAACTGTCCGTGTCAAAAGACTCTCTCTCTCTCCCTCGCGTCTACACCAGACGGACAAGCGAGTCTCATTTTTTCTTTGGGATCCGTAAAATAAATCAAGGAGGAAAAACAACAATGTAGTTTTTATGTATTGCTGACGAGGTTTTTGAATTAACTACCTGGGATGAGAAAAAATATAGAGCCTTTTGAATTTGAAAGCCCAACTGGTGCATGTGAGACTCCGAGAAGTTATCTGTAGACCGAAAAAAAAACAATGAACAGTTCCCATATTGACACTTGCCAATTTTGAATAATTACCTCTACCATATATAACTGTATAGGCTTTACGTAGTACGTCTCCATATTTTTGTTCCATATACATAGTAAAACATGAAGGTTGCGCATTTTTTTTCCTCGACTAAAAATGTATGTAGGTATGCATATATACCTACAGAGAGTTGTTTTGAGGAGTGACGAGATTGGAGATTCTTATCCAAATTTCCGATGAATTTCTCAGGATTTTGGCAATAGATCTGGTGAGAATGGGTAGACGAAGACAGGGGGGAGCGTTTCACAAATTAACATGTCCATGTGTGTGTGTTTGTGGATACGTAGATGAGATCTTTAGTGAAATGGGAAATGCTTATTTCCGATTTTTTGTATGTACACACACATAATGTAAACAGTTTTGATCGTACCAAATCATCATTTGACCCTGGTAGTAATTTTTTTTTTGGTCGTCGTTTTCAAGTCGATTTCCTAAAAAACTAAACAAATTGAAAACGTGTATGTGGGGATTTAAAGTACAGAAAATAGAATTCTTAGAATTTTGAAAGTCAAGAGGAAGAAAAATGTACATGAAGATATTGATACGCATTTGCATTTACGTATAAAATCATCAAAAACTTGAGAGCTGAGAGGAAATGAAAAGGTCAAAAAAAAAAGACAAAAAACAAAGTTGTGGGCTCCCTAATAAAAACCCACATTTCAGTATTATTTATTGTAATTTCCAAGAATTCGAAAACACCGACACTCAACATTTTTTGTTTACTATTTACAAAACGATTTCGGTTGATTCCTTAATGTGAATTTTCAAAACTTTATCCCTACAAGTGAAATCCCTTTCAGAATTTAGAATTCAGAATAGAGAATAATGTTTATACTTACCGGGTTTTGCCAAAGGTTGAAATTCACTTTGTAGTCACACAACATCCAAAGTGTCTGTCTCAATGTCGAGGATTTTTGCACTGGAAAATACAAATAAAAAGTAAAATCTACTGCATTATTATTATTATTATTATTATTTTTGTATAGGAAACGGCGTACGTCAAGCAGTGAATAATTAATCTGCATTATGTACAGCACTTTTTTCACAGCCCACAAGTTTTTATTTTGGATTGTGGGGACAAAGTGTTGACGTTAACTTATTTATGAGTCTTTTTATTATTATGACACCGTCATCAAAAAAATCCGTACGGTCTTCAATTCAACCGCAAGAAAAAATACAGACTGCATCCGCTCAGAGGCTCAGTTTGTCGTTTGTGTACAAACTAACGGCGTCTTTGATTTGGTTGGATTTTGACCTCCGGTTGTCCATTTTCATAATATCTCGTTCAAATTTGCAGACAACTAACTGACAGAAAGACGAATTCCAAAGAGATGATGGAGTCGACCGACGTTTGAGTAGGATAGCAACATAAAAATAAACGGACCAAATGGCAATGCCATCACTAGTAAATTGAGTTGTATATATACGCTTATATACGCATGAGAATGAGAAATCCTTGTTGCTATCTGTCATTTAACTATTAAATTCATTGTCTCTTGTCGTTCACACAGATTGGGGCAGGTGCTTTTCATGGCAAGTTGCCACATTGTCTACATTTCTTTCCATTGTCTTTATGATTCTTATTCCAAATTCCTTCCAACCAAAATCATGTCATCCCGTTAACTACTGAAAAATGGTATAAAATGGAAAATTGACGTATGCAAGTGTCATCACATAAAACATGCACTGGAAATGGCTTTGATGATACTAAAACACTGTGTAATCAGAAATCTTGAGCACATTTTCTAATATATACGTACAGACCGTGTGATGCAGTAGTAGTCAACCTCATTATTCGTATTATGATTGGACGACTATTATTATCACTCAAAATTCAAACATGATTTAAAGTAATAGCAAAGAAAAAACTGAATTTCCATCATTACCCCCTTTAAAATTTAATGCATGAAAAGTAACTGCTATGGTAAATTATGTTGTACACATTATAAATTTGGTAGCGTACACCCAAAAGGCGGACATTTTTCCCAACTGGAATTTCTCAGACAACAAATTTAAATCGTCCTGAGCAAAAAGTTTCACTTTGGAGATCAATCAATTTAAAATCCACACTGCATCCTGTGTTTCATATAATGAGAAAAATCCTCAAATAAACAGAAACTATAGCTAAATTCAATTTCCAGAATATCGTAATCATTATCAGCCAGATTGTTGGGGAAATTTGGATTTCAAAAAGGCGTTGTATATAGGTTATGTACAGCATGAAATCACCACCATACCAAACCAAACCATGTACGATGGCATGACATAATAAAAAAATAAGGTTAACAAGACAAATGTTCCAAAGGGCTAAAGTCATGGAAATATTGGCGGAAGCGCAACAAGCCTACTGCGAAATTGTATTCACGGCAAAGTTGATGGGTACTCACTGCTACTGCGAGAAATAGAGAGAGAGACAGAGAAAGAGAGAGAGAGAGGGAGAGAGAAAAAACCCGGGTACAATTCCACATTAGGCCTACTTAAGATCAGGCACACAGAGACGACATACAGATTCAAAATTCAAATTCAAACCCCCCGTCAAACCGTTAAAAAAAACCCACAATATTTTAAAACAAGTCAAAGCGAACATATAAATCTCATGTGTGAATGCTGACTGTTGGATATGTTGAATGTTGAATGTTGAATGTGCTTACACCACAGCCTACTGATGGCTTTTCCTAATACTCAAACTAAAAGCTTTGTACTTATACACAACAACGATTTAAATGTGTCCAAATAACCTTAGCTCTAAATCTTGTCATTATTATTATTATTATTATTATTATTATTATTATTACTACTACATATTACCATGCTATGCTACGGATTTTATTTATAGAGACATTCGGCAGCGTATATTTCCATCATTAAAACTAATAAACACAGTAGAATTAGGCAAATTACGATATGAAAAAATAACCGAGCTACAAACTACAACACAGGGCGCATTTCGGATGTCGGTGTCTTCAATTATTGAGCATTTTAAATTTTCAAATATCGTATGCAAAACTCGGTATCTGAGATATTCAGTAAGAGCACATAGACACGTCCGTTTCATTGAATTATGACATCAATTTTTCTAACCGATCCTCATTTTAATGTATCTTTATAGTACAAAAAACTAACGCTTTGTGACTTAATTGAAGCTAAAACGTGTAGTACTGTGTAATTATGCGTGAAATATCTGCATTAAGTTGGCAGGAAGGGATAAAAGCTTCAATAATTTAATAATGATGAGCTGAAAACACAAGAAAGGTTGCCTTTACTTATGGAATTCAAGAGGGATTTCAAAAAAATAAAGTAACGTAAAGCCGTATACAACTGGCTTTTGTCATCAATCAGAATGAAAAGGGAAAACAAGAAAATAGATTTTTATAGGCCATTGGAAAATATCAAGAGATTAAAGCAATAAAATGAGAAGAAAAAAAAATCTTTGACTTTGACTGTCAGTTTCGGCGACGTCGGTACAATAAAAACAAGAATAATAAACCAAGTACAAAGTGCTTTGAAATCCTGCGTTAAACTTTTACTGGACAAGTTTCCAACAGCCAAAAATACCGAGGAATTTTTTTTTTTTGTTTTTGTATTTTTGTATTTTTCATCGGATCATTTCAATCAGTAAATCCGTCAAGGCAAGTCCAAAAAAAAAGAAACAAACGTGAACAGCTCATGTAAATATGCACTTGAGTTTAAAGAATTTTCTTTTTCATTTCCTATATTATTATTTTCTTAGGATTAAGTCAATGTTACGTGTTTTCTCTCACTCTGCCCTTCTTTGTTTGTCTTATGCAAAAGCACGTTCGACGTTCGACGTTCTACAGTTCTACACTCTTGACATTACATTACATATGTACTTTCCCTCTATGAACTTTGACTATATGTGAAATGATTTTGAGATAAATGATTTTTAAAGACATTTAAGCTACTTATTCATTCTCATATATCTGTCTGTACTGCAGAGTGGATTTTCGAATACGTATTATATAGTCTGTATTCATTGCTCAGGACATAGTTTGTCAATTTCCCTTTCCTCATACCATAATGATCCTTTGGAGACTTTGAACAGCACAAACACACACATACAAAAACAGCGAGTCAAAGAGTCAAAGACTCAACGAGACTTTTTGCTAATGCAACGTGAAAAATTGAACAAACCTAATGGAGAAGTGCGTGTGAGAGAGCAGAGGACACAATAAGAAATCGTCAATATCATACAAGAGATTTGTAAACGTCAAAAATACCATTTCGGATTTCGGATTTCAAAATACTCATAGCGCCGTCTCTGCTCAACACTAAAACCGGATTCCGAATCCGGAGAACCAATTTTCTTTCAAACGTATTCCAACAAAGTCAAAAGCTTTCATTGAAATTCCTTGTCTCCTCATGACATCCTTCATATTATAACTTTTATTTCAAATGGTTCATTTTTTTGAAGTGATTTGATAGAAGACAAAGAGATCTCTCGAGTTTAAACTTTTGAATTTACCAGGGTATAATGATACATTTGTTTTTTCAAAAAACTTTTTTGACGTTTCTTTGTGGTCACTCATTTCTTTCTATTTTATTATCATAATTGGGAATTTAAAAATTATAAATAGACCATCGATGACAGTAATTATCGTATTGTTACTGTTGAAAATTAGTAAATTAGACAATTTTGTTTGGTTATGAATGATAACTTATCATGTTATGACATCAAAAGGTAAAAAATATATATATATATATCTATCTGGAAAAAAATCGTCCTTGGTACAAATTGCTGATAAGCTCAAGTCCAAGTCAACGACTTCTTTTACTTTGTACTTTACTTATTAAGAAAAATGAGATTGCTCCATTTTAACTCGTACATTCATTTTCAAGCTTGACGTTTGACTCCCAATGTTTTTTTTTTATTGCTGGGTATCATTTGAATGCTATTCTATAGGAGCATGATTGAACATTGATAATCTTTTAAGTACAGTTACTTTGAGGGTTTGGGAATTCGTCTAAATTCTACTAATGCCCTGACAATGAGAGTTGAGTGCCAATGTCAATAGGCAATCACTTTTAGTTCTTGAGTAAAATACTATAAAAATTATTTTGTGTGTGTAAATTGTAAATGGTAGGTAAATGGGGGTTTGGTTCTTTTTATCGTTATCGTTTGTCTCCCCAGAGAGCTTGTGTATACACAAGAAAATGAATAACTTTTATATATACCGTCCCGATTCTCAATCTCTAAGAGTATGGAGTAAGTACATACACACATAATATCTGTACAAACGGACATGTATTTTTTTTTAAAAAGCAGTTTTAACTTGTATACAAATATCGGAAAGTTGGATGGCAACGTTTTGTTCTTGTGAGATGGGAAATTGTGGGAAGAAATTTGGGTTTTCTGAGTTCTCTCTATACATTTTTGGCAAGCAAATGGAAGTGGAGTGACAAAAATTATGATTTGCCAAACTCATCAATATCAAAAATTCGTATATAGGTTTTCATTGGCAAACAAGCCAATGGGGAATGACAAAAAGCTTGAGAGTCATCATCATCATCATTCTTTGGGGAAAATGGAATATTTGTCACACCAGCACAATCTTCACAGCACAACGTTCCTAATATCTGTCTGTATATAACCATTCATTTTCATTGAGTTTCCCTTTTTTTCTATATTTGCAAAATGCACTGAGAAATTGAATATACAAAACTCAAAAACATTTGAATTTGAGTTTACGAGCTATTTACAGCAATTAAAAAATACTATTTACTTTCATTAGTCTTTTGGGAATTGAGTTATTTTTTCATATTCATATATTTCTTACTTTTATTAGCCGTGAATGGTTTGGAAGCACAATGCAATATGTAAAATGCAAACGCTTCTCTTGTAATTTTGCAATACAAAACGACGCCTGCTTCCAAATAATTCACTAATCACGGTTTTGTTTTCCGCATTCCAAATTAATTTTGTAAATTCTTCCAATGATGATTTCCAATGGATTAGAAAATTATAAAAACGAATCAGAGTCACAGACTCTCCAGACTAACATACAGACAAATAAAAGAGAAAAAGACATATTTTAACAACACTTTACAGTTACCGTCAAAATCCAAATCCGTCTTGAAAATAAATCAGGAAAGTATATAAGTATGTACAAGCAAGAGAAGAAGAAGTAGAAAAAAAGGATCCCGAGTCACTATACACACAAAATCACATATTACTTACCTCAAGACAAATTTTCCTGGGTTTTTTTTAAACCACGAAAGTGTTTACATTTCCCCCGCGACGACAATAAACATAAAGTCAACGTTACATTGGGGAGATGCAATCAACATCATCTTATCTCAAATCTTACATCTGTATTCTCTGTGAATCCCTTGTTCTTTTTTCCTGTACACTTTTGGAACACAAATTCGGATTGTATTATAACACACACACACACACACACACACACACACACACACACACAAACACAAA
>JAIUND010004173.1:0-12896 GCA_034699125.1 Gisinianus flammeolus | reverse complement strand
ACACACACACACACACACACACACACACACACACACACACACACACAAACACAACCCACAACACACATTAATCTTTCTATGCATATACGTAATGCAACATTAGAATCACTGTGGTAGTTAGGGAAAAGCTCTCGTCTACAAAGAAACTATACATAGTTGGGACTCTTCCACTTTTCGTCTCTTTTATCTTACAATTAGTTTTAAATGTCAATTGTAATGTATCATAAACTGTGTGGTGTTGACTATCTATATCACTCATCATGGATATAGCATTGTGTCGGATTGTGTAGCAATTGTAGCATGTGAGAAAAGTGATTGTTGAGGTAAATTTGAGTTGACCATAAGCCTTCCCAGTGTACGGTGTTCCCTCTCACTCTCTCAATGTGTTTTTGTGTCCTCTCTTCTTATACCTGTATTCTGTATATACGATATATATAGACAAAAGTTGTGGTGGTGAATGAATCGTGACGAGGATTTCTCGTGTGTGTCTTTTCTATTTCAATGTTGATTTTTTACAATTTTTCCAATTTGATTGTACACAGTTGAAGCGTTCCGACGCTCAAGTCTGCATGGTAAAAAGCCGATTTAATCGGTTGGAAAACACTTGACCATCTCCATCCCTCCTGCTGCCAGCCATCCGAGTTAACCGGCATCCGAAATCCTCATTTTCAAGCTTATACCAGTGGATCATGAGGTATCCTTCTTATGTTCTATTCTTGGTGGGGATTTGTAGCATCTCTCATTCCTGGATTGTTGTTGGACCTCGTCAATACGGTAACTTTTTTACACTTTTATTCCCATTCATATATATATATTTAAATAAATAAATAAATCAATCAATGACACTGAGATTTTCTATATATAGAGATAATTTTCCTATATTGCTTGACAAAATGTTAATTTCTTCAATTCCCAGTGTCACGTATATCCCGTCAATCAAATATATATATTATTATACTGAGCAGACAAGATTACATACCCATTTCTGTGTGTGTGTGTGTGTTTTAACGTACTAGATACAACAGAAATGCAGAATCGCCAACATGTTTTTGTAATACAAAATTTGTGTATATACATCTAAAGTAATCCAAACAAGTCTCAAGTTTATCTTGTCCCTTGTCTTGTTCACTGTTGTATGTATATAGTATTACCAGGTTTTTCCCCTTCCATTATTCAAATTGAATAATTGAATCCACATCTCTCTACAGATCTTTAATCTCTATACAAAAACGATCATTTAAAATTGAGAGTGGAATGAGAGGTAAAAAACAAGGTAGTTTTTTGTTTTACATATAGACTTTCTGCATATTTATTTATTTGGAAACAAGTGCCGTCATTGGAATGTCGAATTGTTTGTATGTCGCAGGATGTAGGATGATAATAATATAATTTTGTAATAATGTAGTTAGTGCTTGGGCAATGTCTCAATGATATGTAAAGTGGTCAAAGTATATAACAACACATAATTTGGAATGAGAGCAAACTTGTAAAACCAAAATATTTTTAAAACTTGTTTCCCAAACCTACTCATTATAGTCATTACATACAGATATTATACTTTGCCTGCATGGAATTGAGTGGTTCATTAAATGTCCTATTACTATTACTATTTACATTATTTTAAGACTTTTTGTACAATAACTGGGAATTAATAGGAAGGAAAAAAATGTAGTAACGTCTTGGGCATGATCAAAATATATCTTGAAGGAATGTGTTACAAAATACTGAAATGAAACTGTGCTAATTGCATGTTGTGATTGTGTTGACAGGAATAAATGAGAATACATCACTATTTCTACCACGGATTTTCCCAAAGGTTTTTCAACAGGGTAGAGCTTGCCCTGGCAGCGGATGCCCGTTAGCTCTATTGTGCTGGCTTACGCGTACCGGCTGCAATAACAATGGGTATATACATTCTTAAACATTTTATCTTGCCAAATATTTATATAGGTAATGAAAATTGCATCATAACGATGTTTACTTTATAGATTCAGGCAGTATCTTTTTTACGTTTTGAAATTATGCAGAATTTTATTTGTAAAGTATATTTGAGATGTGTAAATTTGATGAGATGGCCAACATAAATAAATGTTATCATATACCTAATATTTTTTTGAATTTTTTTTCTCTGCATGGAATAGTTAAGATGAAAGTAAAAGTCTCGTGTTTTTTAAGAGCCTAAGCTGCATGTGTATTCGTCGGTAGGCAAAAGATACTTGGATTTTATGACTTTTAAACTTTCGGCAATGTGTTCTCCTTATGCAAGTCTTGTTTTTGTATTTATGTATATGAAAAAAATAAAATGTTGAGTAAGTTTCAACTTGAAACTTTCAAGTATATCAAAAATATAGTAAAGTTTATAGTAAGTACCTCCTCTGTGTGTGTGTGTGTGTGGAAGTAAAATCTAGAGAGTATTTTACGCCATGCACTGAGATACTGAAAATTTTGAAAGCTGTATCTAGAAATGGACAGGGACATTTTATTACTATACAGAAATAATGGAGTAATTTGTTTAACGACTGTCATGTATCCTCAATATCCTAAATTTTTGTTTTTTCTATATATAGAGGCTTAATGTCATCTTCTGGCTCCACATTCACACCTTCCGTCGCAACAGCAGCAAATATGATTCAAGCACTAAGAAAAGATTTGCACATTGAAAATAATGATATTTCAGTGTCAGACTATGACGTGGGTAAGTTTGTCTCGAAGCATTTTTTTAATTACTTACTATTCACTTATCTGTATTTCACTTCTTTTGTATTTGTATGGTTCCCACTTTAAAGTCATGTAATCGATATGTTTTTCAGTTACCTACAAAAGTTTTATATGTTTGCCCAGTATTTTTTGTGATTTTGTCCTAAAACCTATATATGCATATATATTATAATCTATATGTACATGGATATTTGTTTGAGGAGTTGTGTACTCATGTATCGTATTGTATTGTTACAACTTGGAAAATTTTGTGTAGAATGTGGTATTCAGAAGTTAGCAGCTCAAAAGAGGATTATCGGAGGAAATACAGCTGGCTTCGGAGAAGTAAAATATAAAAATAATTCATTATTTAAATCCAAGTCCACACGGCAATTTTAATGTTTTCCCTTTTATATTTTCCCTTCTTTCTTTCCATCTGTCATCCACACGTCTGTAGCTTCCATGGCAAGCTCACATCCGAATTGCAGGATTTCAATGCGGAGGTGTATTGCTCAACCATAATTATGTAATTTTCAATAAAAAAAAATAATAAAAAATTTATGCATGCGCGTCATCGATCGTGTAGTCATTTACCGTTCAGAGACGATATATCGTATATATGGACTCAGAAAATTGGGGACTTAAAGAAAAATGACTCAACAAATGGGAGTATTTTTTAAAAATATATATATATCGTAGCTAATTTAACTTCTCTCATTTCCGGTGGTCACTTTTCTTGTCAACTTTTGACCGAAATTTCTAAGAATTCTTCGCCTATATCTATATATATACGCAAAACTACAGATATTTTCACACTTGTCTATATGAACGCAAATTGGTAGTATATTCCACCAACCTTAATTCTATATACACTTTTTGGTAAATTAGGTAGCAACAGCCGCTCATTGTGTTCACAGGTAAGTTAACATTTTAACGCTCATAATAAACAGTTAAGTCTATACTTAATTGACTGACTGTCCATTTTCTAATCACTATTTTATTTTGTCACATAGGGCAAGATTGTCAGAAATAACGATTTATCTTGGAGAACACGACACAAAAGATACGGGAAGGTAATGTCAAATAATCTTTATAGAAAATTCAATTCTATATGATCCTTTTTATTATCATAAGCCTGTACACTGTACAATGCAAGTACTTGTGTACCTATACAAATCATTCATTCATGTATATGCTTTGAAAATTAATGAAAAGATGGTTGGAACCACTGCCGGAAGAGTCTTTTGCAGTTGTGGAGCGAATTATTCATCCAAGATTTAAGTACATGCTTACTCAGCCTGACAGGTAACGACAATACTCGACAATTCGACATACCATGTACCTATATAGGTACATTCCTATGTACATACATAAATTATACTGAAAATCAATATCTACTGCATTGGATGATTGTTTTAGATATGACGTGGCTCTACTCCGACTTCACCGACCCGTCCGTTTTAAGGCCAACATACTTCCGGTTTGTATATATTCCTACGAAAATGAGAGAGAGAGAGAGAGAGAAAGAGAAATAAAGTTAGAACATCTTCAAAAAAATTGATAATGGATTGATAATTTTATCCTTTACACAGATTTGCCTACCGCAAGATGAGAAAAGCTATCAAGGCAAGATTGGTGTAGTAGCTGGATGGGGGAAAGTTGATACAAATTACGGTGAGCATCTTGTACATTTTCCACCAGTTATATGTTTGGACTATATTTTTTCAGTAAATATATATATATGAAAATATGATTTTTTGATTTATTAACTAATCTTCCTGCAGGGAAAACGGGCACAAATGTCTTACAAAAAGTTTTAGTGCCGATATTAAACAATGTGGATTGTCGACGTTGGCATCATCAAAAACATATCCGGGTGGAACTTCACGGTTAGATTTCAGGATATCAATTACAAGTTTTAATAATGATCAAAGAACATTTGATAATTATATGTGGACTTTATTTTTCGTTTTCTTTTGATCTTTTTGTATATACAGACGAAATGTTCTGTGCAGGGCACAGAGAGGGGAAAATGGACGCCTGTTTGGGAGATTCGGGTTAGTTTCCATATACATGGAGAATCCGTCAATAATTATTTGTAGAGACAATTTATATACCCACCTATTTATATATATATCTATATATGTATGTGTGGAATTTATTTCGGTGGTGTAGGTGGGCCACTTGTAGTACTTGACGAAGGACGATGGACATTAGCTGGAATTACGTCGGCTGGATTTGGATGTGCTGGTAATTCTCACATATATTATTATATATTTGATAATTTTTTTAAATCATCATTAAAAGTGTAATCTAATTTGATTTTCCATCTATACGTACAGTTGACCGTCAACCAGGGATTTACCATAAAATCAGTACGACGACGCGCTGGATTCGTTCACAGATTTCTGCACGGTAAAACAAATCATCATGCAGTGGAGAGGAGCAGAGAGAAAACAATTGGAAAGCAACATCACCCACCATAATATTTATGTAATTTAACTATCCAAGACATTTTCAAACAACGAACAAACTACTATACAAAAACCAGTTTGAAAATTGTTAATATGAGCTATTGTACGATTTCCGCGCAATGGGAGATACTAATACTAAGAATAATATACTAATAATAATGAAGTGAAATATATACTTCAGTCGAATATTCCTATATGTATTTTAGCAATTGATACTGTTTTACTATATATATATATATATAAATATTGAAAAACTTGTGCCGTTGTCCTTTGTTTTCTAAAATGCAATAAGGAAGGAGGAAAAATCCATATTTTTTTTATGTAACTTACTATTACTATTAATGATTAAGATTAATGATTAGTGATGAGATAAATTTCAAAATTTGATACGACTTTGACTTTGTCTATAGAGAGAGAGAGAGAGAGAGAGAAACTTGTGCAAGGCAAGTTCATTCTATATACCATTGTGATACATTTCAAAATCCTATATATATTTTTACTACAATTTTTGGCGCTTTATAAAAATTACATGGGTGGAATTCCGCATTCCGCACTCAATTTAGATATATATTTTTG
The DNA here is from genome assembly GCA_034699125.1 of Gisinianus flammeolus. NCBI lineage: Eukaryota > Metazoa > Arthropoda > Collembola > Symphypleona > Katiannidae > Gisinianus > Gisinianus flammeolus. The sequence goes on along the minus strand of JAIUND010004173.1, from coordinate 7,149 downwards.
GTATTGTACTAACATAATTCTCAAGTAATTATGTATTTTTAATATTTTTATTTTATTTATATAACGGCGAGATGGTACTTGTAAAACTGTAAGTTATTTGTACATAAAATGATATAATTTTATACTGTACTTTAGTCATTTTGGGATCGCGCTCAATGATGTTTTGTTAAATATTGAACTTACTGGTAATTCTATATAATTATATACATTTATTGTTTTAAAGAATATTTTATTACTTCCTTAACCTTTTTGGACTTGTTTATATCGCATTACAGTATTTACTTGAGTAATTCAGCTGTTATTCTGAATGAATTTTAAAATCTGGCATGCTGTCGTGTGTAGCGCAGTCAAGACAGTCTGTCATTAGGGATTTGTATTATTATTAATTCTTGCACTTACTCTAACAGTTATTTTTGTAAAACGGCGATGAATCAATTTATTGTTCACCAAAGTGACATTGTTATGTTGTTTTGTTAATAAAAACCAACAAAAAAACATGTAAACTGAAAACGTATAGAATATACTCACTGAAAATTCTAGAAATAGAATTCATGTACGTATATGTTTAGCTACCAAAAAATGAAAGACAGGTAAGTAGATTGGTCATATCAAACATGCACTCATGAGTATGAGAACCATAAAAGTATTGGACATGAAGGGAAAAGGTACATGTATTGGCATGGAAGGGACTGTTGAAGTTCAACGGTAGTTTCATTTTGTATCCTCTTTACCCCAAAATAGTGCTGTCTTACTTTTACTATATATATGGCAAGACAAGATTCCCTAGAAACCTAATTTCTTGTACGAGATTGTCAACCACATGTTGACACTTTATTTATACATTTAATATTCAAATTGAAATCCACATGTCACACGCATAATCCCCATTTTCATTTTCAGGCTAGAAGCTAAAAGCTAAAACTGAAAACAACTAAAAACAAAATGGACAGAAACATAAAGCACTTACGATATATACAGTAGAAGACCCAAAATGTCTTCAAATCTATTCAAATTGAAATGTATTGACGACTAAATTGTTTACACATATAATTGTCAACAAATGGCATGGCGTGGAGTTAAAAAATCGTGTCATCATTTGCTTGAGTTTCCATCCATATATAAATATACAAGGGAAATAAATGTAATTACGATGCAAAGAAAAACAGATCAATACACTCCACTATGTTCTAAGTTGTGTTTTGAAGTGCAAAGGCAAATGTACCGCTTATTTGTACTTACTTACTAGGTATGCACAAAAATACAAAAGAAAAAAGCAAACAAAAGGGTAGCTCAGTGTTTTGGGCCTTTTTTTAACACTATTCAACGTTTTTGAGTGTATTATATTCGTTTTTTTTTGCATACAATATGAGGTATAATGGCAATGGCCATGTTAAATGTAGTTGATAGTTGTCCATGCTACGTCTGAATAATGTAGCATAAAAGGGGAAAAAACTCTTGATGATTTGAAAACGAAGACATGACTTGAGTTTTGATAAGATGAAAATACGTACGAGTATAGTAATGTGAGTGGATTTTATGCATACCGGCACACTTGGACATAAAAGGCCACTTCCCAGGAATCCCTTCTTGACGACGAGAGTAAAGGCAGGCAGTAGGGCAAATCCCTTGGGAAACTTACTTTTGTCATCAAATTGAGAATAAACACCCGTCCGTCAATAGCAAGACACCATTTACATCATGTACATACCCCGATATATCTCCAAAAGTAAACCATGTGTGTGCTTCTGCATATCACCATTATTTATGTACTAATACATATGGAAAATGTAAAGCTCATAAATACTGCAAAAAGGTTTCTTTGAATATACATATATAACTATGCTTGTTCGTAGCAAATGTGTAGATGTGAGGTTTCATATGTGAAGACTTTTGTGGTGTGTAAAAGTGTCAGTTTAGAGTAATATATATTTATGTAATTCATGATAGGGAAGAGTTTGAGCGTCATATGCATGCATGTGATATACATATGCCATAATGGCGAGGTATGGACTATCCATATGTACATATCTATCATGACGGCAGCCCCTCCATTATATTTACTAGGTATATTTTTATACTTATGGGCCAGTAATATCTGTACACTGATGATACCTCAATACTAATACTCTCCGTCAAAGACACCTCGTCTATCTTTTCTGACGATTAGTTCTATCAAATGGTTCTTCAAGGTAGCTAACAGCTAATCATTCTCTGAGACAGAACAGAAATCCGATTTAATAAATTGTTTGTTCAATCACGACAAACACACACACACACACACACACTAATATACACACACAAAACACACTTGATCTAATCAACTGTACTGTTGTTTCTACCATTTACATACATAGCAAGTAAAAGTAAATCAAGTTAATCATTTTACTTCCGTCTCTTCAGACTCTGTCTCAAAGAAAGTCTCTATAGTAAAGTTTTGACAATAATTTATTTTCTGCTCGAGTTACTTCAAATTGAGAGAGAGAGAGAGAGAGAGAGAGAGAGACTATACTCCAGGGTATGTTTGTGTCAGTGTGTGTTTTCAAATCAATGAAGGACAGATGGGTTATCGGAAGTTCAGATTTATCATTATGATTCGGACAGAAATGTGTCAGAGTATTTAGGAGTCGCACACAATTTGTCAATTAATTTCCATGTACGATATGAGAATCCTTTTGTTTCAACCGTGTTCAAAAAGCAAGAGTTTAACAATCAATTCCCAAAATGTGTTGTATAAATACATTTTAAACCAAATGTGTATTTGAGATAATTTCAATATTCCTATATGTAGTAGCAGCAAAAAAGCCGGAGGAAAATCAAAGTGTTTGTGAAATTTGAAAGGATTTGGTGTCATATTCATATGATTGAAAAATGTATGAAAATCCCGTTAAAATGGAGTTTTATTTTAAGATTAATCGGTGATGAGATTACCAGCCCTTGTTGTTATATATTCCTGAGCTCCAAATGTGCAATTGAAAAATCCGGACACAATATGAGCAAGTGTAAATTCAAGTCTTTGAAATGTTTGACATTGGTGCTTGTGTTTTTATTTCATTTTGCTTGTGATGGGGGCGATGGGAATTTTATTGATACGGATGAAAGTACAGAGGATAACGAAGATGACAATAATTTGGGAATTGAGATATCAAGTGAAAGCGAGAACGAAGACGAAGACATTGACAAAGACGTAGAAAAAAATAACGGAAATGAAACTCTGAGCGGCGAGAACAGTCAGATCGCCAAGCAAGTTACTAGTGCCAGTAAAAATATCAGTGCATGTAGTAATTCTTCGTCAGTTTCAGTTGTTAGTAGTTTATGGCAAACTGTAATCGGAGGAGGGCCAAGAATTACGTTCCCAATGCCTTCCTTTGAAGGCTTCACCTTAGTCCCCAAATCATTTGATCTGTTCGACCTCAAAAAAATGCTAGTCGGTAAGTATTTATAGCACATGCAACTGGAGTTCTTTGACTATTTTGTTTTGTAGATTCTTCTTTGCCGTGAGCTGTATTTTGTATCATTGTAAAAACTGTTTGCTTAAAAAAAGTAGTTTCTTATGTAAAAATTGTATTGTGTGGTTGAATTGTATACCTGCTGCTAATTTTACATGAGGTCGTTGCAAATTGCCATGATTTTCCGTCAAAATCAAAGGCTGCATACAAATACTAAAATAAACCGTTTTGTTAATGAAAATATGTACAAAACACAAATGTAGAATTTAAATGAGTTGAAATGATTTTAAAGTTGAAGGAACTCATTTGGGCGTCATTATTATTCAATCAATTTCTGCTCTATTACAGCACCCACTGTGAAATCCAATGTAAAACTCACACCTCACACAATGTTTCCGTTTAAATTACTTGAACTTTACGTTCAACGTGTACAAAACACACACCACACACACATGTACATCCTGGTTCACCCTGTGTGTTTAGACTTAAATGCAGTTTCCATGGGTAGTTTTATAGTTGAAGGATAAAGTTTGACACTCAAGACTCTCAATATGTATAGCATCAAGGAGATGAAGATACAAAATACAGAGAACTTATAGTAAATGGAGCGATTTAAATTCTATTGATTTAAATAACGGCTGGTTTGACAGTTAGAAATTCATCTCATGCCATGAGAAAACGGTTTTTGTGTATATTTGCACAAAATGTAAATACGGGCGCAAACTTGTGCCATATCGATTTTTCCCCTCATCGTTCATGGTAATGAAGCTGTGACAAAGTGTGCGTAGAAATTTATCTCTATTCTCTTGTGCAATTGTCATTTCTGATCTTGTAATCCATTATCCATCGTTTCACGTCTCACAACGGCTACAACGATTATTTTTCAACAAAAAAAGGAAAAAATCTATCTAAACGCTAAACAAAAGAAACTTGGCGAAAGCTTTGAAAGCTATGACTATTGACAACAACAATAATTATTATTATTGAACAATCAACAAAGTTTGTGCTACAAACAGTTTTTTTTTCTAATTTTTATAATTTAAACGACTATAAAACTAAATGACACACACATTTACAATTCAAGTCAGCACTGCCGACTTGAAACTGTTTTTTTCCTTCCCCACTTTTTATACATACTCACATATAGTTTTACGCATGAAATGCGTGCAAATTTGCATGTACACATGAATACATATGTAAATAAAATTTAGCCATTAGAACACCCATCGCTTCCAGCAGTAATTACCAAATAATTTATTGTACACAACTGTTAATGTTTAGCTGGTGAAATTAAAATTATCGACTCACGCGAATCCTTTGATTAAATTGAGAAATTGATAAACGCAAAACTAGCAAAAGGAAGGCATATCTTATTACATAGATAGAGATTACAAAATGAGGGTGAGTAACTTTAATCCTAATTTCAATTAACGACTCTCTGTATCTGTAACCATGTACGCTTTTTACGCATACACGTACATATACATACGCATAAAACCCTTTAGTCCTACAAAAAGTCATTAGTTGAAAGAAAAACGAGTTAAGAAGATACAGATAGATATAATCAGCTGTGGAGTATAATAAAATGTACAGACACTAAGAAAATACATTGAGGTGGTTTGGTTTGAGGAATTAACAAAGAAAGGCAGGAGGGTAAAATACAGTTATACAGTTATGTGTTGCATTCATACAATGATACTACTTAAAATGGAGACTGACTGACTGACTTGGAGAGCATCCTTCCTTTCGTACCTTACCTTTTCTATATACATATACATATGTTCATTGAGACGTTTTTGTTATACATACATACATCATGAAGAGGTAGACTTGTCATGAGAAAAATACACCTGTGTACATGAGAAAAGGGGGATATAAACAAATGTAAATGTAAAGGTTTTGCTTCCTCTGCTTATAACTCTGTGAACAGTAAATAAATGAGATGGAATACCTGTGCTACAGATAAATATGTATGGTGACTGTGATCATCTTTTCCTAAAGTATACCATAATATATACTTCTCCTAGTTTTCTTGAGTTCGGGTCCAGTGATTACACAAGAAGAGAAGAAGGTACAAATGAAAAAGAAGAGAAAGAAGGATCTGTATATCTAGACTCTAGACATACCCACGCCCTTTCTCAAATACGAATACTCAATATCTGTACATGTGCATAGTGTGTATGTGGAATGGAATGGACAGAATGACACATTAATGTTGACTGTTGTTGACTCATCGTTAATCCTCAGACTGTTTCACAGACTATAAAAATGTGTGTGTATGTGTGTGACTTTGAATGACACAAGTAAAACAAAACAAAGACAAAATACCTACATTTTTTATAATGGTGTCAGCATCTTTGAACCTCATATACTCATTTCATTTACTTGCCATTTGCTACAAGTCCACATTCAAACAAAGTAAAAAATAAAAAGAGAATCTTTGATTATTATAGCCAATGGAGCAATCGTATTGTGTGTTTGAGTTTGGCCATCATCATGTTGGTTTTGATTTGAATCAGATTGAGAGAACCATATAAACATGTACAAGAATTTAGAATATAAAAATATAAAAATAATAACATCAGAAAAATCCACTATTGCACTATTGCACTCGGTTTGAAACATTACTCAGCCACAAAAAATGATTAGTATTGTGAAATCAAAAGAACTCAAACCATATACCAACAAATGTAAGACTCATATAAGTACTAAAAAATGATTAATCAGTGGAATCTGTAAAAAATCATCACAAAAGAGTCAGACAGAAAAAAGTAATCCAAATCGTAAGGTAATCGTTTATATATTTCTTTTCATTATAGGAAGAATTCAAGGAGCTTTTATAGATACACTTGTGAGACAGACATAAAAGGTGCGCTGAAATAGAATTTTGGTGTAAAGGACAAAAACAAATCATCGCTAACCTAAATTGAATATTTGGTAAATGGAAATATATATAAGAAAATGAAGATAAAATCACAAGGCTCAAACTTGCGCATTCAGATTGCATACAGAGATGCTGTTAATTGATTTCCTGATAATTGATAATTTGAATGCATTTCAATGATTTGCATTTTTGGCACATTAATATCTGTAACTGCATTGAAAGTGAAAGTAGCCTTGTGGTAATTGAAATTGAATCATATCTCTGTGAGCGTCTCTCTACTCAAAGATTTCCCACCTTGAAAAAAAAACAAGTGCCTCGAGAATGCGTGTCAGTTTAAAAATTTGAGTTTGTACTCGTTCCATCATAAACCTGATAAAAACTATTGTATAAACACAGAATCCACACACCGTACCAACATTAAATGTTATCTATATCAGCAACCGTTGCAGTAAGTGCAATCTATAATGAAAATTTTCTAAAAATTAAAGTTCTCTGAATTTTCTGCCAGCACACTTCTATTTATTACCCGAATTTCCCAGCATTTCCACATGTACAGATACAAAGCTGACAAAATTTGAATCAAATTTTCCATGCCATTCAAAATACAGATACAGATATAACCTTTGTAAAACTGAACATGAAATGTGAGGGAAACGAGAGGATGGACCGCAACATATTGTTATATAAATGCATAGTTTTGAGATATATCAAGGTATTTGTATAGTATTCGGTAATGCCAGCTTCACTTATTCATAGTGAGAGCTTTCATTACCTGGACAGGCAGTGAAGTGCATGAATAGACACTCCACCGCTCATAGG
>JAIUND010004172.1:0-12901 GCA_034699125.1 Gisinianus flammeolus | reverse complement strand
ATAAGAACCAATCAAATCAAAACCAATAAGAACCAATCAAATCAAAACCAATAAGAACCAATCAAATCAAAACCAATAAGAACCAATCAAATCAAAACCAATAAGAACCAATCAAATCAAAACCAATAAGAACCAATCAAATCAAAACCAATAGCAAGCAATCAAATCAAAACCAATCACAAGCAATCAAATCAAAACCAATAGCAAGCAATCAAATCAAAACCAATCACAAGCAATCAAATCAAAACCAATAGCAACCAATCAAATTAAAACAGACACTATACAATTTTACTTCCAACTTCTGACTACTTGACATATACCTGATCCATCAATTGATCGGCGAGCTGTCAGATTCACGTCCATTCAAAATGTACATCAACTTTAATTTTTAAGCTTTTAAATATCCGTGAGGCTATAGTTTTAATAGTATTGTAAATTAAATTTGTGCAGACAATAAATATCATTTAAATCAGTGGAACGTATATTTTATCATTTCTGAACAGATTGGTGAGTAAACAAATGACCAAGCTGGGCCTTTTTGTTATTGTTGCCATTGTAATCATGATGATGCTGTGGTCGTCAGGCGGAGTACATGCACAAATGGGCGAATACATTTCAGACACTGTCGATTGCACCGCGCAGGATTCTCACTCGGAATGCTCCAAAGGTTCGAGATGCGTAACAATGACTCCAGGTGCGTGGGCTTGTTACTCAACAACACTTCATGAGCATGAGTATATTAAAACAACACTCAACCCGTTCGGCAGATATCCTGACTATCACAGACGGACGGACGGACAGCATGATCATATAAGGCGAGCTCGCTCCCTAATAGTCTCTAGTTTATAACTAGTCAAAGATTTGTAATTATTTTTTGTGATGGGTGTAAAACCAAAACGCACTTTAAACTGAATAAACCAATCAATCAATCAATCAATATTAAAACAACACAGGGATAAAATTACTCAGGTCCGCCATATGTTTCTGGTCCCACAAGGATTGCTTTTGTGGAGAGGGAAGCAAAAGTATATAACAAGGGAATTACACCATTTATCAGGGCAGTATTTAACATGTTAACTAGTCACCATTTTTTGGAGACTAGCCCTTTGGAGTGGAGACCAGCCATTCATTATGGTGACTAGCGTTTACTTGGCATATTCAGCATAAGTATCATATCACGTGTATATATATAGAGAGAAAATTTTGGAATTTACGTGGCTGAAGACACATATGTACCAAAGAATGTATTATATATACCTGCATGTATATATTCATTCATTGCACATGTGCGAATTCAACGGCAAGCACATACTCTCAACGTGACCTACATTCACTGAACAAAGTCGAAGGAAAAAGACAGCGATCGAGGGTTGAAGGAATAAGCGAGCGAGCGGAGATGAAAGGAATGGGAAATAACTCAAGGAGCAAAATCCCAATTTGAACTTCGACAGGCAATAAAACAATCAAACTTGAGCAATCCTTTTTCCAACTCTCAGTCGGACTTTCAGCCAATCGCACCACGTTAAGCAGGATACAGCGCTGAAATAAGTAAATTACGTACGGCTGGCCTTTCTTTGTCACACAGTTTGGGTTGCAATAAAGAATCTACAGCTTGGAGCTCCTTTCCCAATTTAGAAAGGTTACTTTCAGGTCAAAATCACACATTTCAACTCGACCTGAACTCACCCAAAATAAAGGGGAAAAATATCTACCTTTTTCAACACGACATGTGCATATTAAAAATGATAAAACTGGGCACATATTTTCTACAAAACCAAATCCCACAGAGCCAAAGATGTTGTTTTTCATTTCATTTATCTCCAGCTCTACATTTCGAACACAGTACAATTCGTTCCTATTTCTGTTCTTTCGTTTTTGTATTTTTTAATTGATATTTACACTTAAATTTCAAAATGCCAGATTCAAAACGTGCCGAAAAGGATATATAGACAAGCAAAGAGCCCTTGTTGCTACAAAGTGTGCTAAAATTAATTCATTTTTCATGAAAAGACCACGCGTCTCAAATCAGGTTGAAGTTGAAGGTCAGAGGTCAAATTCTCCAAGTGGTACTGATTGCCAACATTCTCGCGACATACCAAGACCATCCAACAAGGGCTCCCAAACCACTGACGGCTCTCCCAAATCACTGAATTTGAGCACAGGTATAGTCGATTTGTTATGTGACTATGAAGTCCCTAGGCTTAAAGATATACATGTTACACTACAATTTAGAAATAGAAAATATTGAGGCTGCTGTCAGCTTAGGTAACTCAGCGATAAACTATACACAATATAATGAATATATTTTTAGGGGAATTTGATACTGATTCCATGTCTCAAGCAACGACGCAATGCTCTTCATCTGATGGCGAGTCCGACGCTGATGCCGGATGTCCTGATGGTGATGGTAGAAGCCTATAAAATATTCTCTACTAATTACTAGCACAACTTTCCAGAAATTCCGTATTTAAATAAAATCTTTTTCTGTTTTACAGGAATCGATTTGTGCCGGGGTTATAGTTTGAACCCTAAATTGCTTCTCAAGCGATTGCTTTGGATTGTGACCAATACACCAAATCATTTATATGGTTACTGCTCCATTTGTTTTGAGTTTCCCTAGGAGGCCATTTCTCAATCTCTCAACGGCCGGCTTCCAATGGTAATCAAACCGGGCATCCGATTTTCGGGATCGAAATAATTGAAAATGTTTGTTGACCATAACTTGAGAATTTGATCTATGACGAAGCGTGTACCATGGAAGTGGAATGTCAACTTCCCCTTTGTGACAAAATGGTAAATGTGTCCAACAATCCTAAAAAATATCTTGAGTTTTTCAAAAAAATTATATCTCTGCAGTGCGCCTCGCCACACAGCATGGGCGTCGAGCGAGTTCTCTCTATGTATAACAAGGTATTGAATTGAATTGAATTGACTTTATTAACGTGTTGAATGACGGCTACGCTATTACATAAGTAAAAGCATTAAGATCTGCAAATGAGTCTTATTTTCTCCGCCCGAACACGGTGATTAAGCCCTAATGACTATAAGACTTTAAATTTTGCATAAAGAATAAAAATAAGATTTTTGAAGGCCATAAATGTCAAGGTAATAAGCAATCCAATTTAGTTGTTAGCTGTGTTCTACTTGTTGTAGCTGTGTTCCCCACTTTGTCAGGAATCCAGATCAGGAAGAAAATGCTGCGCGGAGGGCCATTTACTTGTTTTAGGTAAAAAAAGTAATCGAAGCTCGGTTTCTGAATGCACAATGAGAGATAATTTGTTGGTTTCTATGAACGGCGTTGGAACTGCCCATTTCGATTCGTTGCCTGTACTTAGTTGGTAGGTTTCTGAGTACTAAAGAGAGAAGAAACCGAACTCCAAATGTCAGTACAGTAGGAATCGTTTATAAGAGGACCCTCCGGACACGAAAAATCCGTCTCTTATACCCGAATTCTCTAAAAAGCGATTTAAAAAAATTTATATTCAAACTTTTATTAGCTTTGCATTAATAATTAGTTCGGATAAATACATGTATTTTGTATTATTTACGTATTTTTATTAAATTAATGCTTGCATTTATTCAACTTAATGCAGAAAAATATGAATTTGTCCAATTTCACGACAATTGCGCATTTTTGTTCAATGGAGAGCGAATTTGTTTGGGTTTTTTGACATTTTTGATATTGCATGCGCACAACATTTTACCAAGAGGGATTTAATTGGTGTTCGAGTGTTGAATTTTAAAACTCAACATTTGTAGAAAGACAAAGATAGTGACAAGGACAAGGATAAGCGATACTCGCAGGTCATCTTTCCCGATTTTTAAGGAACATTTCTAAGAAATTAGAATGTTATCCTCTCTCTCCGGTTATGTGCATGTTTGCTTCTTCTCATTTACATATACTCAAAACGCAGAGATACATTACCATCCAGAGGCACACCCCTTATCTTCAAAAAGTAAATATAAATATTTGTGGTTAAAATGTCAACGAGGCCCTTGTTTCCGTGTTCATATATATTCATAAAAAAATGAGTATTAACATATAAGCTGTCACAAAGTTTGTGTGAAATCCAGGAATTCTCCTATACACGGCCAAAAAATGTAAAATGATGGGACATTTTTAGTCTCCTAAAGCCGATTTTCTCTTACAGCCGATTCTCTTAAATGCGATAAAATTTATCATTACACTATAGGCTGGCCAACCAAAGCTTCAAAAAAATTCTCTTAAACCCGATTTTCTCTTACACCCGATTCTCTCATAAGCGATTCCTACTGTACATACGTTGAGAAACGGTTGTATGTGCAAAAGTTTTTCCATCCAGATAAATGATCGATTGTAAACCTTGTATGTACATATATGATTACGTAATAAACCAAGTTGTATCGCTTGCCTTTTGAAAAATCTGCATAGTATGTATTATTATAGTAGAAATGAAGTTGAAGTATTAGTATAATAATATATGAAGTATTATAGTATGAAGGTGCCTTTTGTGGTAAAATAAAATGCCTTTTCACGAAAATGGTGACCAGCGATATTTCCTTAAAATTCCTACTGCCATTTATTCTTGTACAAAAACATATTTTTGTCCTTCTCATTTTATATATAGTCTAAATGTATCATGACAGGCGTTTTATTCACCGTGCAAGTTGACTATAAATTTGACAGAAGTGATAAGCTAATTTTTAATTATGAAATCGCAGTGACCTTATGTCACTAAATTAGCTATTCACTTCTGTCAAATTTATACCAAATACAGTGTGCTTAAATTATTTATGTTTCCTATGACAGCTTTCGCCGATGGTTTTTTCACATGAAAAAGCAATCGGCGAAAAAAATAAAAATGTTTAATATTAGCCACACAAAAAAAATGTCTAGGAGTTTTTAATAGTCTTTTTCTCTTTTTCCACAATCTATATATTACGCGCTGTCCATAATATAGCTTCACATCTTGGAATGATTCCATTCAATTGCCATGTGTGGTCGACTCAATCTCACAGGTCATTTTCCAAAATTATTGCCATTTTCTTCCTTGGATATTTTCCGAATTTATTCTAATGCATTATTATATTGGCAAGAAATTTTCAAGGAAACTCTATACTCGTGGTCAGTTTCAAATTTGTCTTGGATTTTTCAAAACTTTGCTTCTCTATTTATCTGAAGGGCCATTTTTTGCCTTTGCCATAGATGGTATACATAATAAATATTACAATAAATTCTTTAGTACAAAAACTATATGTATTACGACTTCAGAAGTGTGCGGGTCTTATTCCATTAATTAAAATAAATAAGTAACTTCAATTTGAGAATATATTTTGCTACGTGACACCCCTTCTATAAAAAGATGATCGTCATATAAAAAGTTTTTCGGCCCATTCACTTTACACACATTTTTCATTTTCACTTATTCAACTCGTATACAGTGTGTCCCAAAAGAACCCTAACAGCCTAAATCATGCGATATGCTTTCAAAAGCTTAGGGCAGCATTTAGGCTGTTAGGGTTCTTTTTTGGGACACCCTGGACATACAGATTTGGGGCGGAGCATACGCAATAGGCTCATTAATTTTCTGATTGTCATTTGTCGAAAATTGTGGTTGAGTTTTCAAAAGTGACCGCCTACCGCAAACCTCTGAGCAAACGAAAAAAATAAACCAGAAGCCATCTGCGGAAAGTGCAAAGTTCCTCGTGAATAATACTAATAATTAGTAATTACAATAATAACACATAATAATAATAATAATAATATAAGTCAAAGGGTTAAAGGGCCAGGAGGAGACCTACAATTTGTTTCACTACGAAATCCACATAAAGTGGAACAGACTCCCGCTCCACTCGATGAAATCCGCCCACACTCATCGCCATCTTGGGAACAGAGCGGAGCATGAGTCGGACATACTTTCGTCGTCCTGGAAGCGACAATGACCATGGCAACCCCGCCAATGCAAACTCAATGGCCCTTATCAATTCCTCAGCCGTCTCCGTCACGCGATAGGCGAGTTGGAACATGGCGACGTACAAGACGAAACCGTTGAGGAACATGAGGAAATACACGAGGGCCAATCCCGGATGAGTATTCACCAACCGAATGGAGGAAAACCCTCCGAGAATACTCAAAGTGAGAAACCCAATTTTTCCATACCACAGTGCGTTCGCAAAAACCTTGTTAAAGAATCCCAGCTCTAGTTCAAGTCTCCTCAGGGTCCCCTGCGAGTCCTCGATTCGTTTCTCAAGGCTCCCGGCTCCTCCTCTTTTTGTTAGGGTACCGATTCAAACAAATATTAGAAAAATGATCTACCAATCAGAATGGAACTATATAAAATAAATTGCTTTTGATCTTGGACTATTATTATTATTATTATTTACCCGATCTCCTTGATTGCGGACTCACAAGCCTCCTTGAACGTCATGACGAAGGAAAGCATTATGAAAATAAAGTAACATCCCCAAAAAAGAACGACCACAAACAAGGCAAAATCCACCAGAAGGCAAATCCCGACCACCCAAGGAAATCTCCATGCAATTGGGACAATGGACAAGAGCACTACTGGAACGTCTGGGTAGAAAATGTACAGCGGTGGATACACCAACACGGCGCTGGTCCCCAAAAAGGGGAGGTAACCAATCAGAAAAGTCATTGCGGACCAATTTGTGACCCCAGGCGTCATCTTGCGCTCCTCAAACCGCTCTAAAAAATATTTAAATTCAAATGTATAAATTTAAAATATACATATACATAGTAGACGGGGAAAGAGCGCCAAATTGAAAAAAAGATTCAAATTTTGTTCGGGTTTAATATATATACGTCGGATTTGGAGGATTTCGTTGTAGACTTTGGTGTTCAACTCCCGGCCGCCATTCTCATTGAAGATGAAGGAGCCGATGGAGAACACGACGGCATTGCAGACGCACAAAATGATCATGAGGGCGAGGAAATCCCAGTTTTGATGATCATTTCCGTTCCCTCTGGATTTTGAATTTGAATTTGAATATGAATAGGAAATCCCGCTATGAATTGTGGAGACCGTCATGAGAGCAATATGAGAAAGCACGAGGAGCTGCCAGAGTTTGAAAACCAACTTCCGCCAGGTGGAGTTGGAGCTCTTCATTTGACCTGTGAGGAGATGGATCGTGACGGGGAAGATGTTGAGCCGGGATGCCCAACTGGTCAACCCGTAATTCCATCTCAATTCCCGCTTCGTTTGAGTCATCCTGCGCTGTGTGTGATTCGTAATCCTTTCAAATTTCAAAACTTATAGAGGAGGAATTTGTTTAGGATTGTATAGGGAAGAGAGTTGACGTCAAACTGATTCATCTATTATATGCAAATATACAACCCTTCATAGCTTCATACAAATATCGGGTAATTTTAAACCGTTCGTCGCAATAACAGTCCAATTTTATATATGTAATGGCCAATTACTAATACCGATAATGACAAAGTACATTTTGTGTAATACGCTGAAATTCGCTGATGCCGGGAAATTCCCCAATTTGTTCTATTAATTCCCAATTTAGCACAATCACAATCGGATTTAATTGTTTAATTGCTATAGTGGATGTCCAAAGTGGATGTCACTATAGATGATAAAATGGTATATATTCAAATTGGCCGGCCATTTAAAAGCATTATTTATTATTTCCACTGGAGTTGGAGTTGGCTAAATTAACGCATGTTCGTATATAATTTCAAGCAATTACAATTTATTACATTCTCGTATTTTATACATGTGAGTTATTATTTAAAAGGAATCCGATTGGCTGACGGTTTCGAGTAGGTAGAAAATTAGAGTCCATGAATATCTCAGCTATTTAGGGGCTGTCCACAAACTGAGTCAGCTAAAAAAGGCGATTTTCCCCCCTCCCCCCTCCCCCAGGTAACGTCAGATTTCAAATGACCCCCCTCCCCCCCACGTCAGCTTCTGTCAGATAGGGCCTGACCCCCCCCCCAATGGACTTTTTCCAAAAAAAACTCTAAATTATAGTTGATAGCCTATTCCTACTGATATAAGGTTGATTTCTATGCAGTTTCTCAGTAGGATTAAAAAATGGAAGCTCATTCATGAGTGAAAGCTCCTCCCAATTTTATCCTTGCTAAAGCCTTTTGTGTGGCACGAAAGGCTTAGCAAGGAAAAATTTCTTAGAATTTAGCATTTTCAAGCTATTTCAAAGAATCCTTCTTAGACTTTTCAAGCTATTCCAAATAGAATCTTGGAATTTCAAAGTGGTTTTTGGCCAGTTAACGGCTCACTGGCCCAAAACCACTTTAAAATTCCACTGTGAGCCCTTGGTAGAAACTAAGGATCAAATATTCCCTTTTTAGAAAAGTGAGTATCAAATATGCCATTTGTTTCAAACATTGGTACCTGCACACTGATTAATCGTTAAAATATCTACTGATCAAAGTCTCAAAATCAGTATAAAGTCAATTTTCTTGAATTTTTTCCCTTTAATCTCCGACTTTGCTACATCAAATTTTTCTTACGTCCGCCTTCGGCGGACCCCCCTCCCCCCACGTCAGCTTCTGTCAGATTTTCGCTGACCCCCCCTCCCCCCCTTACCTGAGTCAGTTTGTAGACAGCCCCTTAGTTGAGCTCGCGAGTATTTATCCACTTTTGGTAAATTGATGCAAATGAAAATCGAATGATAACTCACTATTATATGCACTAATATATAGAGTTTGATAAACCCGTCGTAAAAAGGAAATCGTAAATATTTTGGTGGGGATTTTTAAATTCGTTGGTTATGTGCACTTACTTGGAATTTTAAAAATTCCCACAACAAAATACTCACGATTTTCTTTTTACGACGGCTTTACCAAACTCTCTTTTTACAAGTATTCCTGTGAATCTGAAACAAATTTTCAATTCTACACGGGTTTTTTTCCGTTTCCGCGCGGATGACGACAAAGCGAAGGTTAAATTTGTGTGCATGTGCGGACAATCACGAGGAATCACTTCATTTAATTTTCAAATGCCATTCTTCCATTTTCATTCTAATTCCAAATTCTAAACCAATTGAAATGAGGAAAAATATATGTAGAATTTGTACTTACTGAAATTGTTGAAATTGTACTGAAAAAGACGGATTTCCATTTATATACACAAAAACGCTGAATAAAATCCTGATTGCTTGCGTGTATATATATTCTCGTTTTATTTGTATAACTGTTAACCTCCAAGATATATGCATAAAACGTATATATCGTCGGTTAAGTTCACAAACGAACTATAACGATTTTCCTTAATTTGCGGAAATGTTACGACGGCGTCCGTCTTTGTGGGTAAAATGATGAAAAAATTGAGGGTGACAGAAAAGGTCATGGCAGACAATAATGTCGAAGGACCCACAGCCCCATCTCCAGCCGTTTGACCTTTGGAGCAGGTCAACGAAATTAAGGAAAATAATTATAGTTCCTTTGTGAACTTAACAGACGATATATGTAATTGGCCAAAAACACACTCTGAACCGCGTGTTTTACAGTTTAATTTCTTTATGGATAATGTATATATAATAGATATATAAATGTGTATATTTAAAATTGGACTCTCGGGGTGAGTTCAAAGGTCCTGCCCCGTAAAGTCCACAAGCTCAATCATATATTTGGCATCATCCAGAGTCAAGGCGGAATTGTACAAGGAGATGATTAAATTTCCAGGTAAGTCTCCGACGGGCTCATCACTAATCACAATTCGATTACTCGCCACCACCGACTTTAATATTTTTTCTTGAATCGGAGCGACTTGCTTCAAGAAATCCGGCGAGTTCCGGTTCATGCCCCTCAGTCGCTTGGGTACATAATAGAAATTGACGCTCGTACATTCCGGCGGACCTGGATGAACCATTTGGAATGCATCCGGCCGTTTCCGAAGCTCTGCATACACTTGAGTCGTTAAATCATAACCCGCGTCAATATGTGACCCGAGCCCTTCCAGCCCTTTGGCTTGCCATAGAAAGTACATTTTGAGGACGTTCCCACGACGATCTGGAAAGAGTTGTGTGATGCCCGTGTCCCATTTCTTACTGTCATACAGCTCTTCATTATTGAACTCTTGGTCGTTGAGGGGCGGAGCTACTTTCTCCAGGACTTTGCTATGCCGGGTCACAAAAACGGTGCTCTCCCGGGTGGAACCAAACACTTTGTGCGGGTTGAAAGTGAACGAGTCGGAACGGTCGAGGCCTTTGAATTGAATCGCCTTCCTCGTCACATTGCTTGACATGATGCTCGAGCCTCCTGTCAAATTTCATGTAAGTAACACATATAGACAAAAGGTTATATATATATATACGGAGTTGTGGATAAGAAAAGGGGTGGAAGACTACTTTTCGCTTTTTTGCATATTAATATGTAGGAAAACACGGGCTATTTTATAGAAAAAGTTAGAAGTCTTTAAAAAATTGTAAATATTTTTAATTAATTTACAAAGTTTACTTATAAATTCAAACAAAATATGTGAGGATTTCATTCTTGTGATTTTTTAATTTACAAAATCATCAAGAAACGCCGTGGCGCCAAAGCGGTCAAAAGGAAAACTCAAATATCTTTTAATCTAAAAACTCTCGTCTTCCATCCCTTTTCTTATGGACAACTCCATATGACAAATTATAATTGCGCTATATATTAATAATTATAACAAACATATAATAATAAAAATAATTAACAATATGAAGTCGTGGATAGGAAAAGGGACCAAATACAACTTTGTCGATTAAAAGATTTTTGAGTTTCCCTCTTTGGCGCTACGACGTTTCTCGTTGATTTTGTCGTTTAAAAATCACAAGAAAGAAATCATTATATATGTTTTCTTTGAATTTAACGAAACTTTGTAAACTAATTAAAAAATCTACAATTTTTTTTTACAAAAACTTCCAACGTTTTCTTTTAAAAACAACTAGGCCATGTTCTTCTTCATCTATATTATACTGTGTAAAAAGGTGAAAAGTCGTATTCGGTCCCTTTTTCTATCCACGACTTGATATTATTATAAATATTCTAAGATATATATATTTAATGTAAATAATTAATTCAACCGTAAGATCCATCCACGTGAAGCCACATTTTATACTTCTCGCAGACATTCGCAATCTCATCAATATTGTCATACGCTCCAAGCACGGTCGTTCCTAAATAAATAAAAATCAACGCCACACACTAAGAAAAACTATACAAATCGTATTACGTACAGAATTTTAAATCTTTTGTGCTCTTCGCTTTGTATAAAAATACTTAATTATATTTATGTATATTTAGAAAAAAACCTGCTGTGGCAACGACTAAGAAGGGTTCCTTTCCTTCATCTATGGATTTTTCAACGGCGGATTTGAGGGCCGTCACGTTCATTTTCCCATCGACGTCCATCGGCACGTACACGCAATTGTCCTGACCCACTCCACCAAAAAAGGCCCCTTTATTTGTGGCATAATGAGCTGCCACACTACATGTACATATTATATCAAAACAAATTCGTTATACAAAATATACAAAATCATCTCTCTTTTTTTAATCTTCCTTCAAAAACATTTTGCTTTTGCAAGAATCCAACAGAATTTGTTTTACTGTGTTCATTTTTTTGAATTCTATATGTACTGTCCATCCGTATAAAAATGATTTTTTTTACTTTGTTTGGAGTTGGCGCGCGGGCGACGATGTGTGATGTCCTTGGAATTTGGAAGCGACACCGCAATAGGTATAAAATCAGCGGGTTTGCTTCCAAATTCCAAGGACATCACATCGTCGCGCGTCGCTGCGGGCGCGCCAACTCCAAATTAAGTCAATAATCATTTTTGTACGGATGGACAGTATATGTATAAAACCTGAGGAAAATGACGAGAGGTTTTTTGCTAGCATTCAGGCCATGCTCTTTTGCCTCTGGCCGTTTGGTGATGAGGGCGAGGAGTACGGAGATTTGATTGGCGGACGAGCCACCTGGTAAAATAAGTCCTTGACCTTGTTCCGGGTAGCCAACTTGTCGCCGGACTGCCAACGTCAGTTCTTGTTCCATCACCGTGAACATGGGATTGTCTTCAAAAGTCAACATGGGACTGTTCATAGATCCAATGACATAATCTGCCATCAAAGAGTACGGATCCAAACTGTGGAATAAACACATGTACTATTAAGAATATAATTAATGTTTAATAATCATCCAAATAAAATGAGTTATGTTTTGTTTTGTGTGATATACGATTGGACAAGCTGGAAGTTGTAGTAAGGATGGGCCAAGTGTCCACTGTATTTAATAACATCTCCAAAAATCCGGAGGAGGTCCGTCTCATTCTTGTCCATCGTCCCCGTCGAGTTATTGGGCAAGGAAAAGTCAAAGAGAGTTAAAAGTTCTTCGGGGGATTTGAATAGAAATGCGGGCTCTGTCTGTCGCTTATCCTCAAAATACGTTCCATTTTGAAGGATCATCTCAAAGAAGTCCCGGAAGAATTGACCATGCATGGACTCGATGGGAGCGGACACGAAATCCGGGAAACTTGTCGGGGCGGGAGGGATTCGGATCGAGTCGGACGATACACGTTCCGTCGTTGTCGTTGAAGCCACTGGCGAGATTGTCGTTCGTTTTGTATTCGAGGACGTTTTGGAAGTGCTCGTCGTCGATGTTCTGCGAGTAAAGAACTGTTTTGAATCTACCGGCGGCAACGACAACAATGGCGCTGACTCTGACTCTTTCCCATCCAACTCCAACGTCTCATTGTCAAGAATGTATTCGTAGACTGACAATTTTTCCCCTGTACATAAAAATCTGAATTAATTAGCACTTAGCACGCCCTTGTAAAATATTTGCATTTTGCCAATGTACAACATAAGATATGAAAAACAAATCGTCTGTTAAGTTCAAAATCGTACTATAATTATTTTCCTTAATTTCGTTTGACCGGGGTTGACCTGCTCTGGCGG
>JAIUND010004171.1:0-12904 GCA_034699125.1 Gisinianus flammeolus | reverse complement strand
TAGAAGTGGGAACTCAATGCGGTTTGAATTTTTCTTTCTAAATTCAAACCGCATTGAGTTCCCACTTCTACGGAAACTTCTACGGAAACTTCTATTTTTCCATTTTCATACAAGTCCGCAAACTCCCTATTACTAATATGCGTCGCAGATACGGAAATATTTGTGTTCCGGCTGCCGATCAATCGAGCAAACCCTCCGAGTTCCCCGACTTTTTTTCTATTACACGCGTCTGGACCGAAAGGAACTCGGCTTTTTCGGTGCATACTTTCACCGGCAATACATTTTCTGACTTACATATTGTCATTACTTTTGCTGGAAAAGTTGCTGTTGTTTATTTTTGGCAAATTAATTGACTTACGGTCGAAAAACTGCTATTTTACTTTAAACTTTTGCGATATATAATTCTAATCATAACATTATACCTATATAAAAAATACTTGTATGCCTGCATTTTTTGTACACATTTAGTAATACTTTTTATGCGTATTTAATCTACTGACAATGTCAGTCTGACATTATTTTTTTTTATTGTAAAGTCCTACTTATTAAATTATAATCATACGCGTTTCTGTCATTCCTTGAAGGAGTTTCCTTCAGCAAATCAACGCATTTCGCTTTTGTTAAAGTTCATGCCAGTTTTGATGAAAACACGTATTGAAAAATGTATCAAAGTAAATTTTAAGCTCTTTTTTATGATGAGAGTTGTAAATTATCAAAATTCGTCTGAAAGATTTTGTTATATTCCTTCAGGACTTTTAATTGCTCATTTGAAGTGAGTCATTTCCATTATTTTTCAGTACACTTTATAGTAAGCACTGCGCACAGCGTGTATACCTATATAAGTAGTTATTTATAGTTAATACGTCGAATATTGCCTTCAAATCGCTTCGTTTTAATTTTAATTCGTAATATTTATGGCTTTGTGGCAACTATTGCTAATAAATCATTAATTATAGCGATAGATTCAAGGGCAATTATAACTCAACGACAAACAATAGCAAAACGTTTTTAGTGCATAGTTAAAGTTTTTACAAGCAGTTTGAAAAATTGCTGGTAATTAATTAATTAATTAATTGCTCATCAAAAATAAATAAATACCTAAGCCAAATATGATAGTTTTTTTCTTCATTGCAATATAGTTATTGACAAGTAAAATCAAGTGACAATAATTTATTGTCAAATTAAATATGTATAAATATATACTTTTACGACGATCAACTCTACTCAACTAGTCTATTATTTGTTTCGCATTTACTTTTAACCAAATGATCATTAAAAACTAACTAAGAAGACAGATTTAGGTAGGGCATGTGAATTGGAGACGGAATTCTCCAGTGCTTTTGGTTTGTTATTATTATACTATATAATATAGTAACTACATATATAGTTAATTGCTACATACATAGTTTGGAATCGCGTCGTCGAGTGTGGCATTATTACACGAAAAATGGCTTTATATTATATATCTCCCTGTATATTTGTAATGCTTCCACTAATCTTCATTTGTAACTCAGCTTATATATACATACACGACACAAACAGTACAAATATACATAAGTACTATAAGTAGATACATGTATGCAAGCCTTTCCTGGAACAATTGCGAGTAGATCAGTTAATATTTTACGATTTCCAACAAAGTCCTTGACGTGAGTATAAATAGGTGCTGTTCTACTTTTATGATTTATCCAGAATCCAGATATTTCAATTTGATACTCGCTGTGACTCTGTAGTCTGTATATATATACTTCGTTCACATATAGTAAACTCTGCATGAAATGAAATAAAGGCACTTTTAATTGGAAACGGGTCACACACCGTCCAAAGTGTAAAATGCAAAATGGAATGGACAAATGCAAATTTGAGATTCCCTTATCAATTATCGGATTCTTCCTCTTTCAGTTTCATTTCATACTTTTGTTTATAATATATATAGCTGGGTCAAATTTCCCCCTTTGTAATGTATAGACGAGTCAAAAATAGTTTCCAAAAGGCCACTGATGTCATTCATATAAAAATAAGAATAAGCCGGTGTGTGCATAGTTGTGAAGGTGCAAAGTACTATACAAAGGAAATTATATACATATAGGATTGTTTGTTGAGTTGGTCAGGCCGAAGACGGAAAGGTACTTTGTATATTGACACTAAGTACTTATATTGACAGCTGATTGGAGTGGAGAGAAAAAAAGTTCATTTAATGATTTGTGAAATTTTCCATCACGAGTGTGTGTGTGTGTGTGTGCGTGTCGAATAAATATTACATATATACATATAGTAAATACATAATGGAAAATTAAAGTGGACTGTAGAAGTGTATGTGTAAGTATGTGTATAGAACACAACACTGTAAGTAAAATAATAATTATGACATTGATTAGAGGACTCTCTGACTTTCCTTATTCACAATATACAATGTACAATGTATTATATTGAATAGGAAAACCACTGACGTGTCGTGTGCGTAGGGAAATGGGAAATTTATTCAGAAAGAGAGCGAGAGAAAGAGAGGTATATCATATAGGTAAACCAAATACATAGGAGAATTTGAGAATATAAAGATCATGGTCATTCTGCGGGCAGACTTTGTGAGGAACAGACCGTTCGTTCTCTTTTCTCTTTGTCTCCACACACTTCCACAGTTTTTAAAGTAACGTCAAGTTGAAAATTAAAGAAAGTTGATCATTTCCCTGTATTATAAATGCAAATGGATTCATATGAATCGGATTTTGTATTGCATTCGGGCGTGTAAGTCACATAGTTTCAAAGTTACAGACACTTAAAATGAGTAAATGAACATTTCCAAACAACAAAACGCAAATTTTCCCTGTGTTTACTTCTTTTGTTCTTGTGTATTTTCGTTTTTCGTGCAACTTGACACTGCGTGTATTTTCATCTTGCCTTGTGTTAAGAGTTTCCTTACGCAAATCCTGTGTAATATACGGAATATACGGAATACGGAATAATAATAATAATATTTGTTGTACGTTTGTCCGTATATTATAGTGTGAACGGTATTTACATGGGTGGTTCGGGAACTCCGTCCTCCTCCAAAGAAGAGCCGGGAAATAGGGTCATTTTTAAGATGGACCCTCGACGGGATCGGATCGGTCAAAGGTCATACCATGAAATTGGGGATGTTTCTAGTCCAGGGATGCTACGAGGAATCGATCATATGAGAGACCCCAGACTCAATAAGGTAAGGTATATTCAATAAATACAAAACACCCTTAATAAATTTGTCATTTATTGTCAATTATCTGTACATCATTTCCAAATTAAAGTATGTACATATACATATATATACAAATAATTTAATTCAAGTGGAAATTGAGATGTGACTGAATGTTGGTTTAACAATGTTTGACAATGATGATTTAATGATGATGATTATGTTGACGACAGGGAATGGCGTTTACACTGGAGGAACGACAAGCATTGGGGATTCATGGGCTCATGCCGCCTCGATTCAAGACACAAGAAGAACAAGTGAAATTGTGCAAAGAGAATATGGAGAGATATACAGAAGATCTGAACAAGTACATTTACTTGATTGGCCTCCAGGTAAAAACAAAACCAAAAACATCCTCTATATTCTCTCTTTTCTCTCTATATATTATTAATTATAATAATAACATAGATAATTTTCATCCCATCTCCGTCATCAATTCTCTATACAGATATACTCTGTAGCTGCATCAAATATTTATTATTGATGTGTATTGACAATTGATGGAGTATATATAATTCATATATATCCATCACGAAGTCTCTCATTTACAAATTACAATTGATCAAATAATGAAAAAAATCCTCAGGGCGTCAGAGCAATTTCAAAGAAATTCAAGTCCACCTCTGTAACGACTATATAACTCAATCTCAATTGTAATCAAAAGCGAAATTGAAAAATCTCTCTTAGGTATACTTCATTTCTCTCTATCTATCTCTCTCTCTCTTTAGTTGGTTTTCTAATGAAATGAGAGCGTCAAAATAAGAGTTCTACATATTATATACAGATTATAAATAATAACAAGTGTACTCGGAAACAAATGACTTAAATACATAGATTTATTTATTCATAATTCATGGTATACCGCTAATAATAATAATAATAATAATAATAGTTTTTTCAGCTTAGTAAATAAGTCGATACATAACATAATGACTAATAATATGTGAAAAGGTTTGGATTTGGATTTTGCATGCACAAATCAAATATGTAGCACAAACTATATTTATTTAAAATGTAATGAGTAAAAGTCAATCTAGATCTAGATTCTAGGCGAATGAAAATGCTTTGAGTACTTACACACAAAGTATTATTAACTAATAATAATAAATTGGAAATAGAACTTTCAACTTTCATTTCCGTCTATCAGTTTGACTTTGTGAATTGAGCGTGAACACAATCAAATTGAAATCCTCTGCGTCGTCATCGAGTCATCAGTCATCCCAAGATCACAACTCCCAACACACCAGTCAGTACTTTTTGTTAGTGAGAAATGTGAATGGGAAATTTCATGAATATATACAATATAGTTTCTCTCTGAACTCTGAGTATAGTGAAGAGTTGATCATTTAGAAAATTGGAGCTGACTCTATACCTTTTATTATTATTATTATTATTACGGACGTGTTTGCGTGGAGGAATTTCCTTCAGGGAGTAATTTCAATGTTCAGTGTTCAATGTTGGCATGTGAATGTGAATATCTGACTGTAGATATATCTGTGTTTTCTGTGTATATATCTGTGTTTTCTGTGTATATACGTACATCTGACTGGAATCCTAATGCCTGCCTGTATTTTCCAATGTGTATATATATAATAGGACCGAAATGAGCGTCTCTTCTATCGTTTACTAGCCGAGAATGTGGAGCAAATGATGCCACTCGTCTACACACCAACTGTGGGACTGGCATGTCAAAAATTTGGACTCATTTACCAACGACCTCGCGGACTTTTCATTACCATTCATGATCGGGGACATGTCTACGAAATCCTCAAAAATTGGTAGGTAACTTTTTTGTACATTTTGTACAAGAGTTCATCTGCTTCTGCTTCTCTTCAGTAATCAGTAATCACTAGTCAGTCATATTGAGCGCCATTGATTAATATTTTGCGCTGGATGAAAATGATAGGATTAGAATTGTTTATATATATAATGAAAGAGAAAGTGAATTAAATGAAGGATGAGGATGAGAATGATGAAAGATCATGCCATCATCATCATAAGATATCATCGTCATGAGATGTGATGTGATGTGATGTGACGGATGGAAGTAATTAACTGGTTATGCATTTCTCTTTTCTCTCTCTTCTCTCTTGTATATAAAGGCCGGAGACAGATGTGCGTGCGGTGGTGGTGACGGATGGAGAGAGGATTTTGGGATTGGGGGACCTTGGAGCTTATGGAATGGGGATCCCTGTAGGGAAATTAGCCCTGTACACTGTCCTAGCGGGTATTAAACCTCATCAGTGTTTACCCATCATGCTCGATGTGGGGACCAATACCCAGGTAATCCAACGACAACCCGAACGAGAACTGTACAGAATTATTCAATTGTCAAATTATGTTATCATAACCTTTGGATGATACCATTGTCTGATATTGATATGCTATGAAATGATGCATGTTGCTTGATTATGAAAATTGATTAATTCACACAGTCATTGCTGGACGATCCATATTATATTGGATTGCGACACAAGAGAATTCAAGGGACTTTATATGAAGAATTCCTCGAGGAGTTTATGCAAGCTGTGGTTCGACGATATGGGCAAAATACTTTGATTCAAGTCAGTCTATTTCATTATTATCGTATTATTATTATTATTATTATTAAATGACTGCATGTGCAGTTGTCAATTGTCAAGAATCTTCATTCAAATTTCAAGATGACTATAATTTGAATTTTTCTCATGTGTATTTATATATATATACAGTTTGAAGATTTTGGGAATCACAATGCATTTACACTTTTGAAGAAATATCGAGACAAGTATTGTACATTTAATGATGACATTCAAGGGACGGCTGCAGTGGCGTTGGCTGGACTCAGTGCCTCACTCCGAATCACCAAAACCAAAATGAAGGACAATACTTTCCTCTTTTTGGGGGCTGGAGAGGTTCGCAATTCAAAAATAATAAATACTAAATATATTATTATATACCTATATATATGTACTACACTTTGTAGCTCATAGATTAATTATCTGTGTGTGGGATTATTATGATTGTTTGTGATTTTACAGGCGGCTCTCGGGATTGCGTTACTCATTGTACAGGCCATGATGACGGATGGGATGAGTCGAGAAGAAGCTTCATCCCGTATTTGGTTAAGTGTAAGTACTCCAGACAATAATAATAATAATAATAATAATGCCGCAGTGTTTTCACATAGGTACATAAAAATGATTGTAATTGTAATTGTAATTGTATCTTACTACATATTATATTATTGATTCCTGTGACATGTCAGGACTCGAAAGGCTTGCTCGTCACTTCCCGGACGGACATAAACGAACAAAAACAAGCATTTGCAAAGGATGGTCCACATCTGAAGGATTTCTTGGAGATAATTAAATTGGTGAAGCCCACTTCCATCCTGGGTGCGTCCGCTCAGTCTGGAGCATTCACGAAGGAGATCCTGAGTTATATGGGGGAAATCAATGATCGACCCGTCATTTTTGCATTGAGTAATCCCACGTCCAAAGCGGAATGTACCGCGGAGGAAGCGTACACTCATACGGATGGTCGAGCCATCTTTGCCAGCGGCTCCCCTTTCCCCCCATTCGAATGGAAAGGGAAGCGATTGGTACCCGGTCAAGGGAATAATGCTTACATCTTCCCTGGCGTGGCCCTCGGTATAACTTTCAACATTCATATATATTTTAATAATATTCACATCTTTTTTTTCGCTATTATTTTATTTCCATCAGTTTATTATTATTATTATTATCAGTTTTCATTTTCATTCAACACATTGTATTTTTGTCTCCCCCTTTTACTAATTTACTAATTGCTTATATGACACGTGTACAGGTGTCATCGCCGCTGGGATTCATCATATCAGTGAAGATATTTTTCTACTCGCTGCAAAAGTAGGATTTTCTTTCAAGACAGTCTTATATAGATAGATAGAGCTTCAAATTTCAAATCTATAGTTCTTGGCATCTTAAATCAATGAAGCACTATATCTTTTGATATTATTTGATTTTGATTGTATAGACGTTGGCTAATCTCGTGACGCAAGAGGATTTGGATTCCGGGCTTTTGTATCCCCCTCTTGCAAATATTCATAGTGTGTCCTTAGTCGTGGCTAAAGCCATTTGTGAAGATGCGTATGCCAACGGTAATTTATACGATTTATCTGTGTATAGAGTTAATACACATTTTAATTGCATTAACAAATATACATACCTACGTATATATGATTAACATTGATTTGAGTGGATTTGATTTCAGGTGGGGCAACGACATATCCAGAACCACATGGTGAGTCTCCATGCAGTAACGTGTTTTCTATGAATATTTTAATATTATATATGAAGTAATGAGTAATTCAACATAATGTTTCAGTTTTAAACGGTGTTCTTAATGGAATACTTTCCCAATTAAATGATGTAGATAAAGGGGAGTTTGTGAGGGCTCAACTGTACAACTACAAGTACACCAAGTCTCTACCGTCAAGTTACAAATGGCCTGAGGAAGTCTCTCAATGAATCGACACGTTTATTCACAGTGTAATATACACCGACTCACTTGATCTTGATGCTTGCTTATATGCTGTGATGAAATGAAAGAATTATTATTACCTTCTCCTTCTCCATTTCTATATATATACATTATTTTACACATTGTACCTATTTTATTCAAATCATTCCTTAATTTCTTTAGAACATTTCCACAGTGGAAATTTTCCACTATATAGGTCCAGAATAGAAATACTAAATACAAAATACTTCATATTTTTTAATATATTTATAGGCGTAGTTTGCAAACTTAAATAATTTGTACCTATACTTGTCTATAATTTCTATATATATAGGAAAGTCGAGTCATTTAAGGCTGAACTGTCCCTTTTTCTATCTTTACATGATTAGATGATTATCTGCGTATATGTAGTTCCAAGTTAAATTGTTTAACTTTTAAATTCGATTTTGGCTCGTGGATTTCCCTATATGTAATTTAAAATGTAAAAGTACTGGCTCTCATTATATGTGGTTTGTGAATGACGTCAGATGAGAGTCCGGACGGGAAGAAGTATCTATAGAACATTACAAGCTTAAACTTATGTGAAAAATATATCAACTTTTAAACTTTTAATTAACTGTCTTGAAATGATTGCGCATTATATTGAAATTAATTGAAATATTTAATTTTATCGAGTATATAGACATACTGAAAATAAAAGCAGACTTGATATGCGATGGTAAATATATATAGATATATGAGAGCAAAATCTGATTGCGAGAGAGATTCGATCATAATTCTTAATTTAATGAAATAAAACACACAACTATTTCAAAAACAATTAAACACAGAAACGAAACATATGACGAGTTGTAAAAGAAAAGAAAAGAAAACTTGTTTTTTATACAGAAAGTACAGAATGTATAGAATTTACAGTGTACAAAAGACATTTGGCATTCGACATTGCGTTCGCGTTAAATTGATAGGCGTGGTAAGATGACAATTATTTTACTTTTTTCAGTTTTTTCATTCTTGAGGAACTTGACGATGGGTAAATACGCAAGTTCTTTGGCATCAGTTGCCATCTGAAAATCAAAATGACCAGAAAAATGAAAAATCATGTATAAAATATATATTATATATAATAATTTCATGCTTGAAAATTTCAAGTTGAAATGCGTTGCTTAGTATACATATAATTAAATAAAGAGACAGGGTATAGAGAGAGAGAAAACGGGGAACGGACCCAAAAGTCATTGTGAGTCCACGCTCTGTCTCGGATTTCTAAATTATTTCTATTGACGACATTTGGGAGTTGTGCAAATACTCGGCGGGCATCCTAATTAAAAAAAAAGCATATACACATTCCTTTTTTGCCTTTCCACACACGATGAAAATAGAAAACAGCAATAATATACAGATATATATTTTAATAAATAATAATAATGTTTCCTATATGTGATTACTTCGGACGCGACGAGCGAGTCATTGGCGGCAAGGAGACCGAAAATCGGGATCTTGGTCCTTTTGAGTCGATACAATGGCGACTCATCCGTTCCATAAAGTTGGGCTTAAATTGTGTGCATATGGAGTTATATAGTTAAAAATATTTTGAATTTGATATATTAATCTGAGTTCTGAAAAGTTATGGACTCTTTTACAAAAAAAAAAATCTGAATTTTGTTTGTTTGTTTTTTTTTACCATTAACTTTGCTTCCGTAATCATATTTCGTTATCTCATTCCTCCGGTACCATTGAATACATTGAATCAGAGTCCGAATACTCCCATTTGATGCCATAAAAGGTCGGGCTGCCTCGGAGGCTTTCGAAGCCCACTATTAAAAATAAAAACACATGGTAAATATACACATACGTTTTTTATATAGGTATATATTTTTCACATCTTCCATCTGTATTAATTTAATGCATATGATGGAATCGGAATAAAAGTTGGTCACTATATGGATAACGCACTTTTTCCACGGCATTATCTGTACTGAAACCGAAAGCATTGAGAAGGAGAGCACAGAATGGTTGGGAAGTCCGAGCTTCTGTCGCCCCACAAATCCCTCCTACGTAACCCATCATCGGATGAATTTTACCCAGATCATGCGGCATCTTATTTTGTGCACAAAAAATAAATACACAGAGAGAGGGATTTCAAAATGAGATTGCTAATATATAAAATTGCTAATATATAAAATTGCTAATATAACGAGATGTGACACATTTGGGATTTGGTGTTCGTGAGCCTCATACAGCAATGACTTCATCCGGGAGTTGATGATAATGGTTCATTCCAAAAGGGCCGGTTCCATGTCGAAAGTAAATGCCGGGACATGCGATGGCTGCCCTCTCAATTTTCCGATTATATTTCGGGAAATCCGAGAGCATCATGACTAAAAGTGCTGCACCCAATGAGAATCCAACATAACTCAATTTTTTGGAGCGAGTCGTCTGTAAAATGTAGTCTATTTGAACTGGGAGATCCATAATTGCCATCTCATCCACCCTATATATATATATATATATATATATATATATATATATATAAACAAAAACACCCCACAAATTTCCCATTTAGTTCCTATACAGATATACCTATAGATAATATACAGAAATATAATTCCTCCTCGGGTTTTTTGTTATTGAAAAAAAAAAAAACAAATATGGTTACCCGAATTCCCAGAATTGTTTATCTGTTGTCGGATTGAATCGCTTGTGACCCATCGAGTATCGACTCCCTCGAACATTTCCAATCCACACATCAAATCCCTTTTCGGCTAGGAGGAAAGCTTAAAAATTAAAACAAAAAAAAAAAAGCCCAAGGGAATCCGAATATCAGGATTAAAAGTATACAAATCTCCTAACTCTCCTAAAATTCCTATATAATTTGTATGAATAAATATATAATATTAGTCGTACGAAGTCCAGTTTGAACTGGTTGATAAAGCCATATGGAACTATCTTGGAAGATTCCATGCTGGAGAAGAACGGGCTTCCTTGGTTTCTTATGTTTGTTGGTCATGATGGTCTCGTTCTCATGGATTCCATGTGGGATTCGATAGAACGTCGTCACGAAGCCATCTTCCATATTCACATCGTGAATTTCCACGGGGTACTTCCGAGCCTTGATTATCTCCACCTGTCGATCAACAATATATATTCAAAGCATTCACAATCACAATCAAAACATTCAAAATTAAAATCCCAACAAAAATTATTGATTATTTTGATTATATACTATTAAAATTCCATCGAAAATTTCAGTGAATTTGTTTGCTTTAATATGTCATAAATCTATATTATATTCAATTTTTTTGTGTATTACGGGTGATGGGAACTTGTCAGAAGCAGCACTCAAATGTGGAATGGCGACAGCCATGGCGGACATGAGTTTCACTAGATAATCTGATCCAGAATCGGATGGTGTTTTGGACTTGGAGGAATCATGTGGTTGTGGAGGAGTCAGGACATTTTTTTTGATGGGGGTGGGCAAGGGCAAGGGCAATGCCGGCTTTCCTGTCCTTTCCCGTTCTTTCCGTTTTTCAGGTACTTCCGTTTTTCCTGGCTTTTCTCCTGTTTCCGGTTCTTCTTCTTTTTCTTCTGCTTCTTCGTTTTCTTCTGGTCGATCTGTCGTCGTTTCGAGTTTGGACTCGTCCTCAGTCTGTTTATGGATTCGAGAGTTGGGAATATCCTCAACTTCCTCGTCGTCAGTCAGTATGTGGATTCGAGAGTTGGGAATTTTTTCCTCAACATCCTCATCGTCAGTCTGTATGTGGATTCGAGAGTTGGGAATTATTTCCTCCACATCCTCATCGTCAGTCTGTATGTGGATTCGAGAGTCGGGAATTATCTCCTCAACTTCCTCATCGTCTGTCTGTATGTGGATTCGAGAGTTGGGAATATTCTCAACTTCTTCCTCATCGCCAGTTGTTTTTGGTTCTTCACTTTTTTTGACTTCCGACTCGAGATCCTGGTTGGTCTCTATGTGGATTCGAGAGTCGGGAATCTCTTCGATTTTCTCCTCTTTTTCACTTTTCTGACGGTGATGATGATGATGTGCTTTGTCTTCTGGAGTCTTCTCGTGTTCTCCTGGTTTCAGTTGGGATTCATTGTCGCCGTCCTTGACTTCGCTGTTGTTGTTGTTGTCATTTTCGCTGTCTTCTGTCTTGTTGTTGTTGTCATTGGCATTGGCATTGACACTGGCATTGGCATTGGCATTGACACTGGCATTGGCATTGACATTGTCGTCGTTTTTGTCGACAGATGAAGGCGGGGGATGGATTTTGAAACGGACCAGTCCTTTGGCTTTATTATTTGTGAGGATTTTAATGGATGGATGGTCCATGGTTTTCCCATCCCCATCTTTTAATGTCGTGTACAGTTCAATGTACACTTTGGAGTCCTTGCCTTTCCCTTGAACTTGATCTTTTTTTTTGGATCTTTTCCCTGACGATGCTTCGGACAGGGAGGAGAGACAAATGAGGATGAGGAGAAAGAGGGACCATGGGAGGACACTGACACTGAAGAGTCTGTTGGACTTGGTTCTGATTCTGATTCTGGACAAACTCATTTCAAAAATAACACTGTATATAATATATATATATATATATATATATATATAAGGTCAATTGTTGTAATTCCCCATGAATTTTTGAACTCTCTATATATATATATAGATATATATTTTTTAACTATGGATTTTGATTTTTAATGCCAGAGTTGTTGCATTCAAGCGACGAGCCGGGTTTGGAAAGGAAATATTGTATAGTTATTCAAAAGGTTCATTCTCATTCTTTCTCGATTGTCAATTGTGATGATGCGGATGATTATGATTATGATCACACACAATTACATTTAAAATGTATGTCAGGTTAGTCGCATGCGTATGCGTCCAAATGTACCTAATGCATTTAAATTTTAAATCAATACTATAAATCAATCAATGGACTTCCTTGTCCTTTGTCTACAATCTACAATCTAAACGTACACAAAAAAAATCCCCATGTATAGTCAATAAATCAGTTTGATTTGAGATTTACTTGTAATTGTAATGCCAGGTGCAACAAGTACAACACATATAGTCAATAGTAATCATAGTAGCCCTACCTGTGTGATTTGTGCAGAAAATTTTCTGCCAAAAAAATTAAATTTTCATAAAAATCGCAGGTCGACGCTGTAGAATTGCCCCTGCTAGTGTTTGCAGCAAAT
>JAIUND010004170.1:0-12906 GCA_034699125.1 Gisinianus flammeolus | reverse complement strand
ATAAATGAAAGAAATTAAATGTATAGAATTTCATGCTTCATTTATTTTTAGATTTCTTAATAATTAATGAAAAATTCATGTATTTTGTAGATCATCAATTATACTTCCAACAGAGATAGTTGGTATACGAAATACCCAATACTTTTTAGTTTTACGCAGTATTGTGTTGAATGTGTAGATATTTGCATATTAAAGAACTTAAACTTAGTACAAATTGCAATGAATGGTTTTTTAGGCTGCAAGCTTATATAAGATGCTTTCAGTTTATATTTTTTCCTAGGATAAATTTCAAACGCACACTATTTTGTGGCTTTTATTTTTAAAATGCTACAAATTCCTCAAGTGACATGTTTCCTTTATTAGGGTCCATAAACTTTCGGTGTATATTTAATATAAGTAAAATGACTCGAGGTGCAAAGTTACCAAAAATAAAATCCACATTATTGTAGCCGAATAAATTAATATTTAAGGTTATGGACCTCAAGCCAGTGTTGGATATGGTTGCTTCTACATCCTGTAACAGAGTCAACAACATTTTTCATAGTAGTCTAAGTAATGCCGAGAATATTATTTTGAATGCAAATTATTTAGTTTTGAACCTTGGAATCTACTAAAAGATCTTGGTCTCCATAAAAATTGAATGCAGAAACGTCCACATTGTTTAAATTGTACTTTAAGGGAACGGTCTGATTGTAGTAAAGAAAGTTTCTTTTTAGCCCGTAATCAAATTGTCTAAAAGAATCAAAGTTTGCGAGTTGAAGATAATGGACTAAAGTTTTAATGGATGTTGTGCTTGGCAAATGTCCTACAATGTATTTCATTGTAGTCTCATTTACATCTCTGGAATCTTCCCCATTAAAAAAAAAGACAGCCGCAGAACAGAGGCTAATGTTATGTTTCCGTAGGTAACACAACTCCGGCGCTGCGAAATGAAGAAACGACGTTATTTCATCAGACAAAAGTGGCCCATTTATTCCAAATCTTCTCTGAAATGTGATAAAAATATTACTTTTTCATACCTCTGCAATTTCAATAACGGAATTTTGAAGGTTTCAATTTGTTTTGGTGGATTCTTCACTTACATATAACGTTACAAACGGAGATAAAGATTTGACAGGGGATTCCATACGTGAGGCGTAAGCAATGGGTGCAAATGCACCCACAAAATGTATGATGGGATTGTAAATTTTCCCAAATAGACTTAAGCATACGTACAACCTACAAGAAATATTTGAGTTTAAAATAAGTATTTTTAAATAAACCATAATATTTATATCATAAATTATAAAGAGAATGTATACATTGTCATTCCTAGTCCATGGCCAAAAAAGTTCAACTTTCGCTTCTCTCTTTCAACATTGTGTTGGGTGTAGTTGAGAATATACTCAAATGTTTGTGGCAGATCAAACTTTCCCATCTCGTGAAAGCTAAGCAAATGTAAAGGAATGCAACTGCATTAATTAAGCTTAATGATTCATTGCAATAAGTAAAATAAAGTTTGTTTTGTAACTGAACCTGAAGTTCCAGAATTGTCCTTGACTGGGGTTTAAAGTCCGATGTTTCATTGAGTACTCGTTACCTACAATTATATGTGTATAAACAAATTTGTCTCATAAGCACCAATTTTAAAATTTAACGAAAACGATGGGTAAAATGTTGCCCTAATTTTGAAAAAAGAAAGATGTTGGTCTTTCAGCCTCGTCAGTTCCGAATTTTAATCAAAACCACCAGCAATGGGGGTAGCCTGAATAGGTTTTGGAGTACAATTAAAGTGATTTTTGACAAATTTTAATTCCAGCCAAGAAAGGATATATATATAGAAGTCTTTTTTCAAAATTAGTGCAACTTTTTAACCATTTTTCTCGTAAACATTTGACACCAAAATGTCAAAGTTCAGATAAATATATTGCTAATTCTTTGTCGCCATGCTTATTTATTGATTACTAAGTTTAAGATAATAGATCATATGCATTTTGTTGCATTTAACTTTTGAGTCACCTCGTGAATTTCCTAACCAGCAATCGCCACCCTCACGTGCAAAATTTAGTGCTGAAAGTATCAAAATATGTAAAACAAAATTGCAAAGTCTAAATTTAGACCAAACATTTTCAGTTGGTACTTACGCAGAGAATTTTCAGGTTGCACAAGTAACCAGTCTGCTGCAGTACCGAGCAACCCGTGCTGAAAAAATGTTGGTGTTTGATCCTTCCGAGGTTTACAATTTTCGAAGATGACACGAAACACCGTCAAAAAGTAGCCGTCATTTGTTTCCACGATGTGCTTTTCATAAGCAAACGGACCCGCTCGCTGAATGAGCTCGGGCTATAATTTAAAAAAACATGTTTTAAAAATAGTTTATACGGCAACCCCAAATTTTCAGCTTACCACTGTGTATCGAACTTTTCCATCCGAACTAATTGTTGGAAATGACGATTTTAGATTTCTGTTAAATCGCTCTCCAACGTCATGGGACACGAAAATGCTGCGAGTCAAAATCCCTGTTAAATTATTAAACTCGAATTTACTATTAATGGTTAGTTTTGTGTTATTGTGGGATGCCAGTGTTTGCGGTTGAGGAATGCAGCTTATTCGACTAACTTTTGAAAACTCGGCCTCACCAAAACATCGAAGACCTAGCACGAGAAGGCAAATAAAATTCACGTATTTTCGTTTTGGCTGAATATTAACATTCACGAGCATTTTGACTGTTTTGGGGAAATGACCGCAGACACTATACAATTGAGACCGAAGCAGATGACACACACAAATATGCATAAACGTTCATAGGGCATTAACCGCTCCTGAATAGAACAAGATAAAAGCATTTATTGGTATTCTGCAAACAGAGGATTCCACTTGGAATTGCAAATTCTATATGAATTAATCATTATCATCAAAGTTCCTTTTGGCATAGACCGTAGTTATTTTCCAACTATTTTTATGAACTTGATGTTAATTTTGTAAATAGCAAACTCAAGGTTTTACTGGTAAGGTTTATTCTCAAACTGGTACGTCTTTAAGGAAAATTGTTTTCAAGCGTTTACCAAATTTGTTACTTTTTTTAAATTCAGAAACATCTTAAATTTTCTGAACCTTGTTGAAACAAAGGCAAAAATGAAAAGAATTTTACCAATATATCTACTGCAACTACATATGCAAATATTTCCTATTTGCATTTTTTTATTACTGCCACCACTTACAACGATGACAAATACGTTTTTTGGAAGCACCATGCGTTTGACATTAAAAGATGATAGACGACCTTTTTGCAGGAAAAATGTTCTTGAGTTACCTCAACGGTCGACAAGGGTATGCTTAATTCAACTTGTGATACAACGTGCTGTTTTACTGATTGAGTGAATGCTCCATTATGTTGTCGTACATGTACTTTGTAGGAACTTCTAAATATCATGAGTATGAATTTATTATTTGTTAAATTACCTTTTCATTTTAAGCCTGGTCCAGTTTGTCCGGAGCCTTGCTCAGCCTACCGCTGCATTTCAAGTCTCAAGCAAGCTAATTATTGTCTCTGTTTGAGAACTGCGCATTCTGATGGCCAACCTTGTGAAACGAAATGTACTTGTTTATTGTGATGTCTGACCACTTTTGTAGAGTCTTCAGACCAATTTAAATAATTTATTCGGTACAAAGTAAATTTTATAATTAGTAAAAAATTCATTAACTTAAAATAAACATTTACTTATTGTTATACAAAATGATTTGATGAGGATTTGCAAGTTTTACTTTTGGTATTCGAGTTTTCGGTTTTTGCGCCTTCGAATTTCCAAATTTCGGTCTTTGCAATGTCGGTATTTTAATGGGTTCGGTCTGTTTCCGCGATGTACTGACTATCGATCTTTCAGTACCTCCGGTCTTCACGGATTCGGTCTTTTATCCTTCCGCCTCTTGCTCATTCGGTCTTCCCGTTTTGGGTTTTTCGTATTTGGTCATTGAATATGGACCCTTCCAGCTTTGATTCAAATCTTGTGAGTGTGGTCGAGGGACGCCTTGCAAGCTATTAGAGCCAAAGAAGCCATTAATTCTACAATCAAACACAAATAAACAACATGCATACAATGCTTTTTGGCCAAAAGTGATCAAAACTTCTAATTGCTGAATTCACTAAAAGGGAAATGTATTGTAAGAAAATGGTCACTAACAAAGTACCACTTACATTTAATAATAATTTTAAAATAATAAAACTTACTGGACTTCCAACAGAGATTGTGGTGGTTCCCCGTCAAGATGCGGACTTTAAATGTTGGCATCAGATCAAAATTAAATTGATCGGAGATTGGAGAGAGCCAAATCTGAAGACGACGTGCCGACAGTCAAATGTCTAGTATCTTTAAATCTATCAATTGTGTTGAAAAAGTATGGACGGGAAAACAAAAAAATTGGACATAATTTGGAAAAGAACAAAACAAATATTTCATATATTTGGTAACTATTCTGACAGTCGATTAAAAATGATTGTAGCTTCAAATTGAGGATGATCTTTTTGGGTTCCCAATACAGTTTCTTCTTGGATTCCAACGCTATTCCAAGTCTAGCAGACTGAATATAGTGAGAGTCCAATATGTAACAGTGTTGGTCTGCAAAAACTACGCAGGTGCAGTCAACTTTCAGGAATTTTAAGAATGTGAAGGAAGTCCAGATTTGCAGGTAGAACTCAATAATGGATGGTCCGAGTACACTCTTCACTGCAAAACCCTCGACACGTGGAAAGATATTGCACAGGATCTCAATAGATGGAGTCCTTGCAACGAGCAGAGCAACATCTCGATAATGAACAGTCGTGACGAGTTACAAATTGATCGGGAAATTGTTGAGTATATGTCCCATTTCTTGACTCAGTACCACAATATTACCATTTTGGAGATACGGAAAAATACTGAAAGTGCCAGACCTCGACGGCAAATAGGTGCATTCTCTATGATGATCTTTATAATTGTCTGGATTTTCTCCAGTTGTGGAATCAAATATTCTGGCAAGAATCCGATTGGTCCACGAATTATAATCTCTTTCAAATGAAGCGGGTTGGCTTTGAGTAGTTCGTCAATTAGTTGACTGTGAGTCTAGACCAGGAGGGCGTGTATTAATTCAACTGATGCAAGCCAGCGGAAAGACCATTTACTTGCTGATCGTGAGTTGGAGCATTAGTAAAAAATGTGTGAAACGTTTGTTTTTACAATGATTGTTCTTATTCATTTCAAGTACAAGGCATCGATATTATCATTTGACCATCATATTTTTAATCGCATTTTTTTTCTTATTTGATTTTAATTTAAATAAATAAAATTAAGTTTTCTGTTTTCATCTTAGTGATGTTTACTAGGGATACGTTAATTAAAAAGATCCAAAATTTTGTGCTTATGCAGTAAGAAGTTCGAAAAACAATTTAGTTTCTATTGAGTTATTTCTACAGGGGCACACCACCAGCAAATAGATATCGCAGAATTCTGGTGTTCAAAACTGGGGCAGCACTTCTGCTCCACAAAAAATCAATGTGATTGTAGTCCATGATGAGCAGGTTTTGTTTTATTTGAGACGCGCCAAGTTCAGAAATGGTCCTCTCTGAATTCTAATAAAGTAGAAAAACAAGGAGATAATTAAAGACTTCAAGAATAAAATATAAGGTACAACGAATTTTGGAATAATTTGTACTAACGCTGCGGTCAATGAGGATATCCTTCCGACCATAAATGTTCAAGCTCTGAACTTGAATTTTAAAAAGATTGTACTTTGGTGGCTTTGTTTGATTGTACAGGAGGAAGTTTTTCGCTAAACCATAGTCAAAATGCCTAAAGGTATCTTCCCTGACTAATTGGAGCAAGTGGACGACTGTCTTAATAGAGACTCCACTAGGTAAATGTCCCAACACTCGTGTCAAAATTTCATCATTATCGTCGATGGGGTTTGAGCCGGCGATTAGAAAAACAGCATCAGAGCAAATAGAAATGTTATTTAAAATCTTGAGTGGACACAACTCTGGAACGGCGTAGTGTAGAATTTCATTTATTTTTTCAGGTAGCAAATTGGTGTTTAAGGGGGTAACTTTCTGTTGCAATAATGATATTGACATGTTAAACCTCAGATCACAATTTCGAGCTCGGAGGAATGAATAACGATTTTTGGCAACCTGACTTACGTATTGATCGACTAAAGGTTGTAAATATTTTAAAGGTGACGTCATTTTCGAAAGATAGGCAGAGGGTGGAATGGCGACCATTCTCTGAATTACACTATTATATTTTTCCGAATAAAGGCTCATGCAAACGTAAAACCTGTTCAAGATACGAAATACATAATTGTAAAGTACTGCAGTTTGAAATAAAAGGAGACAATTTATAAAGAGACGAAGTAAAATTCTCACGCGGTGGTTCCTAAACTGTGTCCAACGTAATTAAGCTTCTTTTTGCCAGACATTTCAAGAATATAGTCAAAAATGGCTGGGAGATCGTATTTTCCGATTTCATGAAAACTTTTGCACACAAGAAAGGAATCAAATTCAGATAAGTAAAAACGTGTACAAATTGAGATCAAGCATTTTGTAATATTAAAAACATACCTAAAATTCCAATACTCTGATTTCTTGTAAGACAAAAACTTGTGTCCTTTTGAATACTTTGTGCCTGTT
Organism: Gisinianus flammeolus; assembly: GCA_034699125.1. Classification (NCBI taxonomy): domain Eukaryota; kingdom Metazoa; phylum Arthropoda; class Collembola; order Symphypleona; family Katiannidae; genus Gisinianus; species Gisinianus flammeolus. The sequence continues at coordinate 6,266 of JAIUND010004170.1, read as the reverse complement.
ACAACAACAATAGAATTTTGTCCATAGTACTAACAAACCAGGTTTTTTAAATTAAAATTGCTCATATTTACAAAGCATTTACCACGAGCATTCCCAAGCCAAACTTCAAAACCCTGCATCACTGCCGAATAGGCTGTAGAACAAACAAACTTAAAATAATTGAAGTAATATTGTTTAATTTGGTGGTTATTTTTAGTAAAATTCGGTCTCTAAAAGATATCGTTTGAAATTCTGTTACACTTACGCAAACTGTCTGCAAGGTCTAACATTAGCCAATCTGCTGATGTACCAGTAATTCCGTGCTGAAAATAGATTGGGCTTAAATCGGAACTGGAATCGCAGGTTAGATTTCGTACTTTAAATACTGTGATAATATAGCAGTCGTCAGTTACAATTTTGTGCGTTTCAGCAAAGAATCCCGCCCGTTCAATTAATTCAGGCTAAGGAAACACGAATTAATTAAAGTCAATAAAACGAAACAAATCTTAAATCTTGAATTGATAGGCAATAAAATTACTCACAACAGATAAGAACCGGTATTCTTCTTCAGTGATATTTGGTTGAAGTTTTACTTGAGATGGTGATAAACTTTGAAATATCTCACTTATTTGGAGTGTACACGGCTTGTTTAAACTTAAAAGCCCTGTTGAAATGTCATAATCTTGACGTTTAACGTTTATAATTCTGCCTTTGTTAACATGACTTGCAGATGAGAAACAGATATTTGGTAATTGTGTTGACTCAGTGGAGTTTACTTGTAAATTACACCCAAAATTTGGTTGTGGCGTTTGAAAATCTGGCTCGGCTAATTCAATTTCAGTAAAGACTGAAACCAGAACTATTATTACTACGAATTTGCAAATAGGGCTCATATTGAACAATAGTCTTCATTAATTGATAGGGAAACAAAAAAAAACAACAAATTATAATCTGCCTTACGAGAAGGAATCGGAGGTAGTTGTCAGCAGAATAAGTCAAAACTTATAGGTTTTGACAAATTGAATACAAATCTGCAAACACCTTATTTGCATAAAGATTAACATTGGAGTCAATTCAAAAAGAAAATTTCAAATGTTTTTACTGTGGTAGAAGTAGTAGATTCGTAACGCAAACATTCCAATACAGCGTCCGCAGCCTGGTAGTTGCGGTCCAGGCTTTTTCTGCTCGCTCGATCAGTCAACGAGGCGGAGAGTTCAAAGTTCAAACCCTTCTTGAGGCTTACATTTTTATCTTCTTATTCTCTCTTTTCTTGCTCTTGTTCATATTGAGAAATGGTTATTATGGATTTTTCGGGAAAATTAAACTTATCTTTAAATTAAAAAGGTTTTAAAACGTGTGCGACAGTGGGTTTTCAGAAAAAAGGAAATTTTATCGCAAGGTCATAATATTTTTTTGAAATCTCTAGTGTTGTGGATTGACATGTTAAATTATCCATTTGAAATTGCATAAAAATGTAAGTAAACTTGGAAGGGAAATTGTCTTCTCCGATTTCATGATTTCATTTAATTTTTAAATGAATATTTGTACATTTATTTCTTTGCTCTCGTTTTTCAAAAACAGAAACACATTATACTTATTAAAATGAACACGAGCAAAAGAAGATAATAAGAGGATAAAAATGTAAGTCTCACGAAGTATTCAAACTTGGAACTCTCAGCCTTTTTGACTCAGCAAGGAAGCAGAATATAGAGCAGGCTTGGACCGCAACCAACAAACTTGCTGACGCTTTATTGCAATATTAACGTTACAGATCTGCTACTGTACCAAATGTTGGTAATTTTCTTTTTGCAATAACTCAAAGGTTTACCTCTATGCCGACAAGATCTTTTCAGATTTAATTTCACAACATCTTTCTCTGCGCCACCTATAATTTTCAACTCATTCTGATACCAACAACGTCTGATTACTCCTCGTTGGTTTTGAATTATGTCCTTTAATGAACTATAATATTGTTATGTTAATGTCTTTATCATATCACAAACATGTTTCATGAATTGTGTGGTCATTCACCTCGGTACTGAATAAATTGTTGTATGCTATACCAATAAATGATTAACTTCCACACAATGTTTTCTGAAGTTGGAATACATCGACAAACCAGTAAACATTTACACAGGCAAATTAATTCAAAACTCTAGTACACTACAAGTTTTGTTGACCTTTGAATTTACAAACTGATAACAATGTATTTTTACAAAAACTTGTTTAACATTTTGTATTTAATTTTTATTATCATTTTTTGCCACTCCAACGCTTTATTACCGTTGTGCAGAACTGAAATTCGGAAAAACGTAATCATGAATTTTGTTTATTTATATGGGACTTTAATTTGAAATTTTTGTTATTTTTTGGCAATATTCCCAATATTTTCCTTGAGTGTTTTCTCATTTGCGGACTCTAATGTCCTGCTCTTGAGAGCATATTTGTATTAATTAGTAACAACATTAGCAACTTGAAACTCACGTAATGTTTTATGTTAATTTACCACTTATTCAGACTAATGGTCCAGTTTGTCCAGGAATGTGCAGAATGGTTTCTTGCTCGGACAGTTTTCGCTACTGCAGCTGCCTTTTTGTTCGTGGTCAAAACGTTAATGCTACATCTTGCCAAACGTTTTGCAACTGCATAACTTAGTAGTAGTTTGAACACTGAATTTGTAATATGAATAAACGTTTTGTAGTAAACAGTTCATAAAATTAGCCACCACATATATGGTCAACATAGTTGTGTAGTCCTTATTTTAGTTGGTTCATTTTCAGTCTAATATTTTATAAAATCGAAACAAAGTTTTATCTATAATAATTTAAAAATAATTTAACATTAAACAAAGTTTTATTTGAAAATTAAAACACAAGACAGCTTTTCTTCTACTTTTAAACATTACAGTCACAGTAATAGCACGTTTCTTTCCCATTTTTTTTCTCAAATGCACAAGAGCAGTAACGAAACTTGGCGGGACATCGCCGGTCAGAACAAACACCAGGGCAAGTTGGGCCTCCTACCTAAAATATTTTTTGAGAAAAAATATTTAAATAAAAATATTTTCGCGGTTTACATTTTAATGACAAATTTGTTAACTTAGTTTTTAAGTTTGGTCATTCTTACGTAGGATGTGTTTGCTAACATAGTTTGGAGCTGGCATTTTCTGTTTTGGATTTTTGTTTGAACTATTGTAATAGAGTTCAACATCCAAATGAAGACAATTGCCAAAAAATACACAATTTTTTGCGCCATTACACATGGTGTTGTCATTTTGTTGATTAAAATAATTTTTCATATAAACGTTTACGACTAAATATAACGCCTACGCAAAGTTTTTAAAAGACAAACAATTCTGCACAAATGTTCTTAGTTTGTGAGTAGATTCTGTGGACTATGTACTAGTTTTTGCGGCCATTGATCCTCGTTTATACAATGAAAAACCACGTTGCAAAGAAAAAAGGTGGTGAATTATCATTATAGCTCACCGACCCCTATTTGTATAATTTGCAAAAGTATGTTTTCAAATTAGGAAGAATCCTGGCACAATATATTGTTTCATCACCTGAATTCATTACCAATGTTCTCATACATGTTGTAGTTTGAACAACGAAATTATAAAAAACAATTGTCTTTTTTTATAATTTGCATTTGTAGTTTTTATGTTTCCTGAATTGAGAGTTATGTATTTTTACTTTTTTATTTGTGTTTACACGCTTTTATTTCAAGACTCCTTCTCAAAAAAATCAATCCCCTATATTGTCAAAAACAAAAATGGAAAATTGAATGCCGGTAAAAACTCTTGTTTGGTCTCACAAACAAAATACACTTCACAGTTTGAATGGAGAATTCAAACTTTTGGACACGACGGTGTTCTAGAAAAAAACGTTTTAAATACCCTCGATTATGGCTCAATGCCAGGTAGATCAACGTGTGGACAGTCTGCCAATTTCAATGACATTACAGATGACAAAGCTCGCTATTGGAAAGTGGTACAAAAAATTAGCAACCGCCCTTACATGCAAATTGAGTAGTATTTTTTCAAAAAAATCGACCTAAAGTGTGGATTAATTCTTCAATTCTTTTTGAAACACTACTAATTTTTACGTTTTAATAAATTTTAAAAGCCGGATCTGATTCGAAATGGAGGTCCGCAATTTGGCGTTGAGGAACACTATGTGACCACTACTGACGGATATCTGCTCACCTTATTTCGTATAATGAATCGTGGCTGTCCATTGGGACGAAACAACACATTTTTTCCGATTGTTTTTCAGCATGGATTCTTTGGGACAGCTGCTGACTGGCTATTCCTTGAACCCGAAAATGCCCTCCGTAAATTTGGATTCATTTAATTCAATCTATTTTGTTGTAAATTATTCTAACATTGATTCACGTACCGTATAGTTAAAATTATTTTAATTCTCCTTTTCTAGCATTTGTGGCTTCCAATTATGGTTTTGATGTGTGGCTGGCTAATGCTCGAGGTTATTTGTACCAACAATGCACCAATGTCTATAATATTTATCAAATTGTATTTTAATTTTGTATGGTTTGTAATTTAAGGCAACGAGTATTCCATGAGGCACTTAAATTACAGTGCTAAAGATTCAAAATTTTGGGATTTTAGGTTTGTTTTGTACTGTTTTTGAAATTGGATTTTCTTTAGTACTTGAACACTAATTTGCCACATTTATGTTATTCTTTTTGCCCGTTTAAATTGTTATGCATGCGACTTAGTTTTCACGAGATGGGAAAATACGACCTTCCAGCCGTTTTTACATACGTGCTGAAAAAATCTCAAAATTTCAGAAAACCCGCTATGAAAAAACTTAACTACATTGGACATGGTACGTTTTTATAATCACTCCTGGTAATATTGATGACGTCATTCATTTTCAACATGAGTTAAAACCCAATGTTTTGCAACTGTTGTAGGTTTGGGCACAACTATGTAAGTTCTTCAATTTTCCATTTCTCCCTAACGTTGAACAAAGGGTAAAAATTGTATTCGATTGTTATGGAATAATTCAGGTTTTACATTTGCTTGAGCTTAAGAGCAGATGTCTACAGCAATATAATCAACGTCATGATTGGTCTTGGCCCAACAGCTTATCTTTCCCGAATGACGTCACCTGTGAAGACCGTAGCACCTTTTGCTAAATTATACGTGAGCAAAAACTCAAAGCACCAGATCGTTTTTTAATTTGATTATTTTCAAACAATGTCGGGTTTATATGTAGAATGCTTTCAAAGTGAACGGGCCTTTGCTTCCAGAAACTGTCGAATCTTTTCTGCGTTTTGCCAATCCAGAATTATGTTCAGTACAAACTGTTGACAACAAGAACTTGTGTTCCGCAGCTCTATTTTTCTTTGCCGGAAACTCGCATCAAATAAATAATACAATTTTATCGCGGGTATATGGTCACATACCTGCAGGAACGTCTATAAAAACGCTTGTTCATTTACTACAATTAGTTGAATACGGTGCTTTCCGTGAATTTGACTACGGCATTGCAAAAAATTTTATTCTCTACAATCAAACAGTGCCAACAATTTACAGTTTGTTTAGTGTTGATGTTTTTACGGCCAACTTTTATGGCAGAGATGATATAATTGTAGATCCCGCTGTAAGTTTTAATAATTTCTAAAAAGCGTTTATGGCTATGTTTTGTGGTTATACAACATTAAGTCAATTTGTAGGACGTGGAGGAAACTTTGGCGGACTTTGGAACCCAAAACAAAAAAGTCAACTACCTAATATTGAGCGTGAATAATTTGGATTTGATTTGGGGCCAGACTCTTCCCTTAAATTTAAACCCAGCCATAATGTTCTACTTGCTCGACAGAAATCGAATTCCAGCCGAAGAAGGGGGCCTTCCAAGCTCTCCTGAAAGAATTATCTAGGATCCGCACCCAGAAAAACGAAAACCAGAATGATGTATTTTTTTCGTTTATCAATTTTTCATTTGTGATAACTAGTTTTAGCTCTGCTCACTCCCTGTTCAAGTAATCTTGAAATGGTGTGTATGTAATATTAGTAAGCGTTCTTGAGACAAATAAAAAAGTAGCCCAATTTGTAATCTTGGAAACTAAATAATTATTAAGGGATGTGAGTGCGTAAGTAACAAATGTTAGCATTAAAATAAATATATATAATGTAGGTTAAAATGACAGATTGTAAAGGTGAAAACAAATACCGTCAAATGAGGCGAGATTGAACACTTTAGGCAAAAATTGAGTGCGTTTTCTGCTGTATAATGGTCAATTGTTGACACATTTTTATG